>JAJONR010001126.1:0-126955 GCA_029582245.1 Solanum etuberosum | reverse complement strand
ATTTCCAATTTAGTTCTTTTTGGAACTCAAGGTGATACATCTAGTGACCTTAACACTTAAGAAATTTTAAATTCCTCGGTAAAATCCTACTCACAACGAAGGATGGTTCGAGTTTTAGCTCAAAAAATTTCTGGGGTGTTACAAAAAACAATGCGAAAATAATGCCTAGATACTGAAAGTCAATGTACCAAAACTCTAACAAGGAAATAAAAGTCTAAAGAAAATGGGTACAACCCAAACTAAACAAGAGAATTATCTAAAGAACTAGTCTAAGTCCGAAGAGATGGACTAAACAAAAAGGAGAACTCAAGGCAGCCCGAAAGAACTGGCTCACCCTTGAATTCGATGACGATCACTGATCTTCTAAACGAGGTATGTCAGTAGCCGCTTGAAGATGCCCTGTACTCAACAAAGAAAGAGCAAGTGCAGTATTAGTACACAACCACAGTGTACTGGTAGGATCACGCGGCTATCCCACTAAGTGCAATATAAGTAAGTCATTATAACATCATAAACATGCATACACCGAGCATATACAATATCAATATCATTTGAGGATCAATGTACAATTCCACATTCTCAACAATATGCATAGGTATAACAAGTCATTGGTCCTCTCACGGAACCCATACCCAAACTGTTAGTATACCGGATCGTGGTACCCGTTCCAAGTTAGTGTGTCGGATAGTGACACCCATTCCAATATTTATGTCGGTACGTGACATTCGATCCCAGTTAGTGTGTCGAAACGTGACACCCGCTCCATTCAACATACCACAATCACAATCACAATGTACATTCTCACAATCATACAATTAAGAGGTGATTCATGGCATATAGTAATTCGTTCATACTCATTTACGATTAGTGTGATCAATAATGCAACATTCACATACATACATGCAATTTAATGAAGCAAGTACAAACATATATCACACAACATGAAATCACAACCATCACCTACCTCTAACAAAGCTTGAATCCCCTAAGAAACTTGATTATTCCCTTTCCAGATCCTTTCCGCTTGTTCTTGGTCTACAAACAATCAATATAATGCGAGGATAGATAAACAAGACCTAAATACCTGGATTATAATCAATAAAATCAACCCTAGGTTGAACCTTTGATCACCATACCCAGATTAGGGCTTTTTCCACCATAAATCCCAAATCAAAACCCTCCACCATCGATAATTACCCAAGAAATCAAGTTCTACGGATCGAAAAATAGATTCGGGGAGTGAAAACCTTACCTTTAGCCTCAAGAATGGTGAAAAGCTGTCAAAAAAATACCTGGGTTCGTTCCTTAGCTCTCAAGGTAGAAAATTGCAGAATAAAATATTTTTGGGGTTTATTTTTTACTTTAAGTCGCGTCTACCCCGCCACAGCGGTCCTCACCCCGCTACAGCTGCCCCGCCCTGGTGAGAAAATCCCGCCTTGGCGGCTTGCACGGAAACAGAGAGCTAACTTAAGAGTTTCAACCCCCCATTTCACAACACACCTTTATCCCATGACACTCAGAAAATATCCGTTCACGCTAAGATCAGTTTCGGGAGTTCTACTCGCCCGAATTCGATTCCGTAAAGTCGTACGGGTTCCTCAACGTCTTAGCTATCTATTCCTATGACCAAATTCATAATTTGATCTCCCGTTTGTTACCAGATTTCCCTCGACCTCACTGACTCCGATTTCGTCCAATTCTGGACTAGGTTGGGAAATTTCAAGATACTACCAAAAAGTTTTCCGGTACAAAAAATTTCCCTATTGGCTTTTCTATAGTGACGGAAACCGGACGTTACGCTAGTATTTGATATATTTTTTTCAACATAATTATGACATATAGAATCTATTGAAAGTTACTAATTTTAGTGTATGTGCCTCACAACGTTTAATCTAGGGATTATTAATAAATTTATTTATAAGAATAGTGGCTATTTAGAACAATGCATAAGTTAAAATTTAGTTAACTTAAAAATAAAAAACAAAGCATTACAGAAGTGTAAATTCCAATTCTTGATGATTGTTTTATTAGTTAAATGTTGCAAAAAAAAAAATACCTTAATTTCCTTCCTTATTGAAAATTGAAGTCATACTAGCAATGGAATTTTTGCTGAAATTCAAAAAAAAACAAAAAGGATTTTCATAGAAAAAAAAGTGTTGTTAAATCCAATTCATTACCTTGGAAATTAAAATCTTCTTCCCTATAGTTTTTTTTTTGGGCCAATTTTTGAAGAGTCAAAGTACTTATTTTCTAAAAAAAAGTGTTTATTTTAAAAAAGTTGAGGCATTTGATCAAATTTTTAAATAAAAAAATTAAGCGCTTCACGAAAGTTATAAAGGTAAATTTCCCCATAAGCACTTTTGGAACCTTGATCAATCAGAAATTTTGGTCTAATATTTTTCATGTTTTTTTTAAATTGATTATCCGAACGCCCCCAAAACCACTCATTATTGTATGAGAAGTTTTTGGGTAAGAACAAGAGTGACTTAGGGTGATTTCCAATCATTTTTCATCAAGAACCTTCGTAAAGGTAAGTAGTTTGTTCCCCGATTCGGTACTTTAATTTCTAGGCCTTAGAGATGGTAATTGGGCCCTATGGGAGGGTTTGGGTTCATCCAAAGGTGGGGAAAACTCGGGTTTATGAGGATTTTGGTGTGTAAGACATTGGGTTGTTTGTAAACACAATTGTTCTTGATTTAATTATTGTAATTCTCTAACATAACCATAAAACTGATAGTTTAGGTGAATTAATGGTGGGAAAGTCTTGGATTGGATGGAAAAATCATGAGGTTGACATGAGTTTGGGATTAAGTTATAATCCAGGAATGTTAGGCCAATTGTGATTTATTTTTTATTTGTGTTCTAAATTAAACCGAGAACAAACTAAAGCTTCACAAAAAGAGTCAAAAGTCTGTGATCAAACTTCTACAATAGTTGTTTGGCATCCGGGCAGGTTAGGTTTAACCAAGTAGTCAGACATGCCTTTTATTGCATAATACCTTATAAATTATCAAGAGATTACATGTATAGGTCTTTGGGTACAAAGTCTGGGCAGATGAACACTTGTTATGATTGTTTAGGATAATATGATATTTGATTGCTGATGTTGACCTTATGATTGTTGTTGGCTGTTATTCTATGGGTGTTAATCTATGGGTAATTGGGTTACAAGCTGGAAAACTATCCAGGAAGAGTCGTTTAGTGTAGGTGAGATTGTGTTGTTTTCCGTTTATGTTATATGTGATTGCTAACTGCTTCATTAGTATTACTTGTATATGTATGGTTAGGGAAATGGGAGGAGTATAAACTGAAATGTTATCTTGTTGTCATTCTTATGCAATAAATGTGTTTATTTGGGTGTAAAAGTGTGATTTTATTCATTGTGATTGTGATTATCTGTTGGCTCGGGTACCATGCCTATACATACTAACGGTTGGCTCGATTACCATGTCTGGTACAAAATATCTCTTGATTGAATCGAAAATTACATCGGTACAAATTACTAATAGTTGATTCAGATACCACGCCTAGTACATGTGATTGTTTGTGTGGAGGTTTCATGAGTGAACCATATTTACTTCTTCGTAGTGTAATTGTTACATATTTATTCATGAGTGGTCGAGATTTGTATTTAAATGATGAGATGATGTCTTAGGGGTCCTTGGTGTTTCGGGTTACATGAAAGTTATGATGAATCAAATATGGGTGGTTGTTATGATTTTGGATATGTCTCAAGTGATTGTTAAGTCAGGATGTTGATCGGGAGTTTTCTTATTCATAAGCTTGCACTGTATTGTTAGTCTGGTGGTCTAGAAAATATTTGATAAGGGGAATTTTAGTCAAGGTGGGTTAGTAAAAGCCTTGTAGCTAGTGGAGGACCTAGAAATTTTACCAAGTGGTAAAAAAATAAATACGAAAGGAGCGAATAAATTAACAACAAAACAAAGCTTGATTAATCAAAATATTCATTACAATTATATTCTACGAGTTTTCATTTCTTGAAGCCTATTCATAATACTATCATCAGAAACAGTATTACATAGTTTTTTCTACGGAAGGCATAATACATCCACTAAAGAAGTCATCATCCATTCGATTTTGCATTTCACTTTTGATCAACTTCATTGCCGAAGAAGCTCTTTCAATTGAAGTAGTGGACATGGCAGGATCAATGCAAATTTTACAAGGCGAAATACAAGGGAATAACTTAAATACTTCTTTGCCTTGACTAGCTTTTCAGAAAGATCATCAAGTCCTTTTAGGTTAAAGAACATTTCATCAACATCACGGACATTAACAATATAAGTCTCTAACTGATTCTTAAGAGTAACCATCATATTTTCACCAAAATCATCAAGATATAATTCAGCGATTCTCAATATTTTCTTGATGTCAAAATTAGAAAACGAGTCAACTGGATTCAAGTAAGCAACTCCAATAAATAAATTTGTTCTCACCTCATTAAATCGATCATTGAGTTCTTGAAGTTGTCAATCAATAATCTTAAAAAAAACTTCAACATGATAATGATGTGAGACAGTATACTCAGCAAATTTGCATCGACATCTTCCAAAATAACATAGAACTCATAAAAAATTAGGTATCAAAATGTCATACTTAACACAATGTAGATACATTCTCGATAAGTGAATCTCATCCTTCATTCCTTGGATTTTGCAATTATCTCTTCACCACTTTAACAAGTAGAATGACATTTGAAATATCTTGTTCTTTCCTCATTAAGCTCATTTGTAATCGCCAAAATATCTTTCATCAAGTGCAATATGAAAGCAATCTCAAATGTTTGACAAACTTTAAGATATCATGTTGCCTTGGCTCTCTCTTCAACATATTCAGAATCAACAACAATAATATCAAGAACATAAATAATAGAGACAAACATACTAATTAAGTTCTTAAAATATTTATAGTGTGAACCCCAACGAGTATCAACAGCTCTAGCAAGATCAAGTTCTTGATTCAAGCCCTTACTAGTTTCAACATCACTCATATCTAGTGACTATTAAAAAAAATTAGCTTGAGATTCTCGAAGTTCATCCATGCGTTTAAAAGAACCTCCCACTACATTTAAGATATTATAAACCAACAATACAAGTTCTCCAACTTGAAGACATTTTTTAAATACCCCGACAACAGTCAACTGAAGTTGATGAGCAAAACAATGGATTGCATGAGCTGATCTACTTTCTTGTTGAATCAAAATTTTAAGGCCACTTAGTTGCCCTTGCATATTGCTTGCTCCATCATATCATTGCCCACATATATGAGATACACTCAAAGGATATTGAGTAAGATAGTTAACAATTGCTTCTTTTAAACATAAAATACAAGTATTACAAACATGAACAATCCCAATAAACCTTTCAACCACAAATCTCCATTTATCAACATATCACAAAAAAAAAAAATCATTTGCTCTTTACATGACACATCACAAGATTCATCGACTAGCAATGAGAAATAGTCACCATTTAGATCTTTCATAATAGCTTTAATTGTTTCAAGCTTACATGCAGTGATGATATCTTTCTGAATTTTATGAGAAGTCAACTGATTATTTTTTGGAGACTTTTTCAACATAGGATCTCTAATTTTATCACACCGCCTCGCATACCATGAAAGAATTTACAAGAAAGTTACCTCTATTCAATTCTTGCTTCAAAAGGAGTCTCACCACCTCAATTGAAGCTTTTAAATAAATTATGTGCTCTAGTTTGGTTTGATTAGATAGCTTAACAAATGTAGCTTTATTTGATTGATCTTGTCGCATTATATCTTCATACTTCATACTTTTTCTTTGCCTGGTTGTGAGCACTATTCGATCCACCAACATGTATATCTAATATTTTCTTTTTACTACTATTTCTATGCCACTTGAAATAGTCTGATTACAGGATTTAGTTATGTTTCGTAGGTGAAGACGATGATGATCTCTGATAGCTTCTATTCTTCTTTCCTTATGATGAGAGTTGCATCGTATATTATTTATGCCTTGTATCTTCTTAGTAGCTCTTGTACCTGTTTAGACTAGTTCCTTGGGAGAGTTTTTCAATATATTGTAAAACACAATCCTTGTTCTTGAGCTTCCATATTCATTCCAGTATATTTAAATAAATTCTTTATGTTTATTAGTTTTCGCGTTGCCCATTTTAAAATTGGGTGTTAAGGGTTCTCCTATCTAGATATTAGAATAGGTGCCCGAACGGTTCGGTGGGGTTGATTCATGACAACAGAAGACTACCTTATGCTCACTCATTATTAGTACATAATCAATACACGATGTAATATTATAGTTCCATGATAAAATTTAGAGATTAGATAACAAAATCACGATCTATAATAAGAAATAAGCATCATGATCTTCATGATCCATGAGAATCCAAGATTTGTCTTCGTGTTAAACCATTTCTTTATTCTTCTCGAGCCACCATGCTACAACAATCATCTACCTTATTCATGAGAGCAATTTTTCAATTTATCTTCAACTTGAACTCTCATTTTACCCCTTGAGTTCCAACAATATTGTGCAAATAAACCTCCAAAATATGATAGTTTATGTGGAGAAGAATTATTTTAAAATAGGACTAACAATAAAGATTGTATAAATGAAATATGCAGACAAATAATTTTTTTATAACAAAACAACAATGAAAACCAACTATCAAAGAAAAAGAAGAGGGAAATAAAATAGAAGAGAGAGAAATAAAAGAAGATGTAACACCTCGTACTTGGGAAAGGTAAAAGAGGGCTAACGGGTAGGTCCAAATCCCTAAAACAAACCATGGACCCTACACTGAAGCCTAAACGGCTCGTGAAAGAGACCACTGGTCGTTTATAGGTAGTGGGTTGGCCGTTAAAGGAAGCCCTAAAAAGGGTCACTTGGACGGCTCCCTATACGGGTCGTTTATGGTTGGATGGTCCGTTTAGGGCAAGTTGTCCAATCGTCGAGGGTTGCCTGGATTTTTTATCACCCGAAAGGAACACTAAACGTCCAGTGAAGCTTTAAACGGTCCGTTTAGGGGTCCTTCTAGGGTCACTTGTCAGCTTTTAAGTTAAGTTTAACTTCAAAAGATCATATCTCTCACCATATAACGCATTAGGGGGCCATTACGTAACAAATTAAAGGTCTACGATTCCTCTTTTCAACGCCACAAAATTTGCCTCATTTTAAGATTGGAGTAAAAAGTTATTCCCATTTTAGTAAGGCCATGTCACACAGTTGAGGTTTCACGAATGGCTATATGGAAGGTCAAGTGTTTCTCGGACCGTGGAGCCCTTAAAGGTCCATGAAGCCTTCCTTTTAAGGCACTCCGTCAGTTTTTAAGCTAGGATCATTTTAGTCTTTCCCTTATGCGTTTGGTACTTAAGCTACGTTGTTTTAATCATTATTCTAAACCTAAACCGGGACGTTTTCACCTAGTTAAGGGCTTAGAAAGTGTTAATTAGTTCTTTACGTTCATTAACACTTCAAGTCATTAGAACAAGGTTCCAAGAGGAGACAAGCTAGGGTTTCGAACGTTCTTCAAGTTTCTTCGATTTCGCCAAAAGCTTCATTCTTTCAGGTATGTAAGGCTATCATAGTGTTGGACTAGTTCATCCGCACGTCCTACATCTACTTTCAAATCACTAAAAGAGTAATCTAGGGTTCTATCCTTAGATTTGAGTATTCTTGAGATGAGTTGATATTGAGTTTTGAGTTGTTAAGTTGCTTATTATTGAATTCCTATTTCTAATTATTGAATTGTCGTATATTGTATATTACGATTATTGAGTTGATGTTCATGTATATTTTCCAACATGAACCCTATTCCTAAGTATATATTGAGTGAATATTGAGAATCTTTTAAAAAAACATAATTGTTTAAACTGAGTTTTGAGAAAGTAAAGAGGAGTTTGAGAAAGAGCTTAACCAAGATTTGAGCAAGAGTATAAGAGAACTAAGTATTTCTCAAATGTTTCATTTTTACATGAAAAAAAAGAGTATTATTTTGAGAAAGGTAAAAGAGTTTTCAGAAAGATTGAGTACAGAGCAGTTACCTCTTAAAGAGGCCTTTTTGAGTAATTATCTCAACCAGAGAAATGTATTTTTTAAGTTGAGTAAAGAGAAACATTGTTTTTGAAATGAGCAATGAGTTCAGAGATATTTCAGAGCAGTTACCTCTTTTAAGAGGATAGTTTGAGCAATTATCTCAAACCATAGAAAGAGTATGTTTTATAAATTTGAGCAAGAGTATATATTATTGGGACTAGTATTGAGCACCGATATGGGGATGAGTTCAGACAACTCAAAATCCTCATAAACCATGTCTTGCCAACATGGGTACTAGATCATACTTTTTATATGAATCCTTATTGCTAAGTGGATCAACTTAGTTGAGAGGTTCTATACCCCTGCATGGTATAAGACAGTTCTGGCAGCGTGGGTGAGACGTTGTATCATAACTTAGCTCATAGTGATGGTTGTTAGTTAGAGAATCTCCCAATAGAGTTAAAGAGTATTTTCATATAACACTTATTATGTTGAGTTCAGACATGCGTAAGTATTTTGTAAAGTTTTAAATGATTTAACTCATTTATCTCTTTACATTCAGCTTGAGTATATTTTATCTATTGTTGTCCTTTCTTTCAGTTGTTTTGCTTCGACTGTATTACATACTCGTACATTCAATGTACTGACATCATTTGACTTGCATCTTTTTGTGATGCAGACACAGGTGTTCAGGATCATAAACTGGTGCTCCGTTGAGATCACACTACACTCCAGACAGTTTTGGTGAGCCTCCTTGCATTCTGGAGGACTTCACATTTACTTTCAATTTAGTTGTTTTGAGGAATCGTGAGTCTTGTCCCAATACCTATCTTAAACATTAGAGGCTTCATAGATAGATAGAGTCAACGAATCTCTCAGTACTTCATTTTCTTTAAAGATGTTTCACAAACTATTATAATTATTGCAATGAGCACTTTTAAACATTCAAGTTGAGTTTTATTTTGAGATCAAATTTTGTTTTAAGTCTATTATTGCTTGAGTGAGTTTTCCGCTAAGTAGTCAGCCATGCCAAAGGTTCTTTTGGGGATAAGAATTGGTTCTTGAGTGTCGGCCACGTCCAAGGTGTAGGCTCGGGCGTGACAAACTTGGTATCATTGTATAGAGTTTAGGAGTCCTAGGGTGTCTATGAAGTCGTGTCTAGTAGAGTCCTTAAAATCGGTGTGAAGCGCGCCACATCTAAATTTGGGAGGCTACGACATTTAGGAACATTTCACTTTCTTCTTACTCATATTCGTGCGATAGAGTTCAATTCTATAAAAAAAAGTTCTTCTAATTTGTGCTTACACGGGTCTTTTCCGATCATGCCTCCATGAAGAGATTTTTGAAAATGTCTTGCTAGAAGGAATGTTACTCCTCAAGGTCAAGAAGCTTTAAATTCACTAGAAGTGCAACCCCCTCAGGGAGATTTCACCAATATTGAGTTTAGGAATGCTATTCAGATGCTAACTCAGGTTGTGGGGCTGGTCAACCAAGAGCGGGTCGTCAGGATGTAGCTGATACATGTAGAATCTGTGAATTTTTTAGAATGAATCCCCAGAGTTCACTAGGTTGAAGGTCATGGAGGATCCAGAGAACTTTGTGGAAGAGCCTAAAATTTTTTTTGAGGTCATGCGTGTTGTTGATACAGAGCGTTTGGAATTCGCCTCATATCAGCTCAAAGGTATTGCTAGGATATGGTATGATCAGTGGAAGAAAAACAGGGCATCGAGGGTACCACTTTTGAGTTGGGTTGTGTTTGAGGATGCTTTCTTGGGGCGCTTCTTTCCCCGAGAGCTAAGGGAAGCTAAAATGAGAGAGTTCCTGAATCTAAAACAGGAAGCGATGAGTGTGAAGGAGTACAACCTCAAGTTTACTCGGCTATCCCACTTTGCACTGAGATGGTGGCGGATATGAGTAGCAGGATGAGTTTGTTCGTGTTCAGGGTATCCCGCCTATCAAATAGGGAAAGTAAGGCAGCTATATTGATAGGGGAAATAGACATAGCTAGACTCATGATTCATGTGCAGCGGGTTGAGGAGGATACATTGAAAGACAGAGAGGAATTTCGCAATAAGAGGGCCAAAACAGCAAGTAATGAAAGTGGTCAGCAGAAGACTGGAAATAGGAATCAGTCATCTTTTCAGCAGAGGTCATATGGACCTTCTCCATCTTCAGCTAATGCATCTGCACCAAGAAACAGGAATGATCGAATGAATCAGAATTTCAGAGCTCAGGGTACATAGTCTCCAGATAGTATGGCACAAGAGGCTAGAGGGACCCCCGCTTGCACTAGGTGTGGAAGGAACCACCCAGGAGAATGTCGTGATGGATCTAATGGTTGTTTCAAGTGTGGTCAGATGGATCATTTTATGAGAGAATGCCCTACGAACAGGCAGGGTAATGGGGGCAGTAGAGCCCAATCTTCTTTAGCAGCTCCAGTAGATAGAAATGCTTAGAGAGAAGCTACTTCAGGAATAGGCAGAGGTACAAACCGTCTATATGCTATAGCTAGTCACCAGGATCAGGATAACTCACCAGATGTTGTCACTAATATGCTTAAAGTCTTTACTTTTGATGGTTATGCCTTACTTGATCCAGGTGCGAATTTTTCTTATATGACTCCATATGTATCCATGAGGTTCAAAATTTCCCCCAAATAACTTCTTGATCCCTTCAGTGTTTTCACACTTTTGGGTGAGTCTATTCTAGCCGAAAGAGTCTATCGTGATTGTACCATCTCTGTCTATCACAAGGACACTATGGCTGACTTAGTTGAGCTAGATATTGTGGACTTTGATGTTATTCTAGGTATGAACTGGCATCATGCTTGTTATGCCTCAATTGATTGTAGAACTCGAGTAGTCAAGTTTCAGTTTTCTAATGAGCCAGTTTTAAAGTAGAGGAGTAGTTCAGCATTGCCTAAAGATCGGTTTATTTTATAACCTTAAGGCCAGAAAGTTAGTTTCTAAGGGATGCATCTATCACTTAGTCCGAGTTAATGACTTTAGTGTTGAGACATTGCCTATTCAGTCAGTTCCAGTTGTGAGTGATTTTCAAAAGGTCTTTCCAGACGATCTTTCCGAATTTCCTCCTGAGAGATAAATAGACTTCGGAATATATATTCTTCCCGATACTCAATCCATTTCTATTTTTCCATATAGAATGGATCCGGCTGAGTTGAAAGAGTTAAAAGAGTAGTTGATAGATCTTCTTGATAAGGGTTTCATCTGACCAGGTGTCTCACCTTGGGGAGCTCCGGTCTTATTCATGAGGAATAAAGATGGTTCCCTTAGAATGTGTATTGATTATTGTCAATTAAACAAGGTCACCATAAAGAATAAGTATCCTCTTCCGAGAATTGATGACCTTTTCGACCAACTTCAAGGTGCCACTTGTTTTTCTAAGACAGATGATAACACTCAAATCACCCTCCAAAACCAATTAAAAAGTGTGAGCGATCATAGTTAGTAAAAAATCCAAACGAAGAGTTGGGGTCGAAACCTACAAGGAATGGTATATCGTAGAGAATTCCTTATCAAGAAATTTAGACTTTAAATTAGCTCATTTTCAATAATAAGAACAATTGGGTGGATGGTACCACCAACTTAATATAAACATTTGATTATCAATTTTCGCACTTAAACTAAAATATCAAAGGAATCAATAGTTAACAAGTAATCTAGTGGTGCGGGGATTAGAAATTGATGTCACATAAGGTGATTGTGCTGCTCTATAGTGATGAAGATTCATGAATAGGCTAAGTCTTCTTCATTGACGCTAATCATCTTTCGATCTCAAAGCATCTATGCCTAGAATCTCCTTTTGGTCTCATCTAAATGTCAATCCTAAACAACCCAATACCTTACCTTATTCTCTCTTATAAGAAGAGGGAAAATAGATCTGACCCATAACCTCTCTTTCAAGCAAGCTACATACATCAAACCTAAGCTGCTAGTATTGAACTAATAACCCGCTTCAATCAGTCTCTTTCGAGCATCAACCAGAGATATATCAGAAGTAGAAATTAAATTTGCAAACTTAACCCTTGAGTTAACCTCATGGTAATTAGACCAAATTCATGCATGAACAGCAAAAAAACAGAGCATAGCACAATGCCCACTACATTAAATCAACACCCAACCCCATTTGAGCACCCCAAGATCTTGAGGTTTTAGCCACCCATCACAAAAAGGAAAGAAATTATACCTTCCATGAAAGCAGCCATGGGTAATGTTAAATCAAGCAATTAAGAGTAAACCCTCTTTGGATTTAACTTCAATTTATCAACTTCAAACTCCGAATTGTAAAACCTCAAAAACTAGAAAAGTATTCTTTAAAGGTAAAGTATTCTTAGACTCTCTCAAAAGAACTTTATGAACTCTCCTTTTCAAACTCTCCAAAAACTTAATACTTGGTACTTAAGAATTGTATCCTTAGGGCTATTTATACTTTCCCAAAATTTGGCCCAAAAATCCACCATGCGCCTGCTTCGGCGACATTAGTCAGGCTCGCCAAACCTACTCGGTGAATCACTCATCGCTCCTCAGCTCGCTTTGTGATGCTCTAGGCTTCAGGTGTATGAACCTCATTTGATGAACTCAATTGAGTCATCCTTTCACGTTTGGCGAATCGCCGAATACCACCTTGGTTTGCCTTTCAAGCATTCAGTTTTTGCCCTACACATTGTCATTTTAGGCGATATGTATCAGGACTGCCGTTCTCATTTGGCGCATCGCCATTTTGACTATAGCTCGCCGAACTTCTATGATAGACACAAGTGTTATGCATTGTGAAATTGGGCGAGGTCGTGCTGAATTGGCGATCCGCCCTTCATGTTAGGCGATCAACAATGTTTACTTTGCATTTCTTTTTTGTATTTTTGGTCATTCTTTCAAGAATCAGTCCTTGCCTTGTCCAATTGCCTTCATAGCTGCAAATCATCAATATTTTATCAGAATAGTACAAAATTAGGCATTGAGGACACTAATTATTGAGTTAAATGGACCTTAAATGGGTGCAAATCTACCGCTCATCAACACCCCCAACTTAAACTTTTGCTTATCCTCAAGTAAGTCAAGAACACAAAAAGCTCAATAAGGGTGTCTACAATAGTATTCAATGAGACCTAACATAAAAGTGCCAAATCAAAACTACTCTCAATAACATATTGCCCTCAATCATGATCAAAAAGCGTCGAATGATGACTAGCTAGTATCAAAACAAGCCCAAGCTCACTTTAGCTTCTTGTCTAATGCAAGAACATGTTTCAACAAACGCATTCAAGTGACCTCACATAAAGAACGATTTTATGCTCTCATGAAGGAAATCAATAAAGGTAATAGGAATCAATGCAACTCTCACTCCCTCAAAAGAGAAACACATGCAAGCTTTGTCCCATAGGTTTGCCCATATTTTCCAATCATCACACAACCTAGTTCATGCAAGATCTCAAGGGTCTTTTAGGCTTGTAATGGGGCTGAGGGTTAAGGTATGATCTATTTGGATTTGTGAATTATACCCTTTCAAAGCATTATTTCAATCATCATCACCTCTTCTCAAGTTTTTTTTCTTCTTTTTCATTTGAGAACTCAAACCTTGACTTGTCACCCAATTTACTTGAAATTCCCCTTTTATTGCCTTCACTTCTCTTTTTTATTTTCTTTTTTCCAAGCTACTTGCATCATAATGATGATATATATATTTTATTTTTTTAAGGAAAAAGGACAAATATACCCCCGAACTATCATAAATGGTATACAGATACCCTCTGTCATACTTTTTGGACATCGGTACCATTGTCGTCCAAAAATCAAAGCATATTTACCCTTCACTTTAATGGAAGACTTATTTGGTACACGTGGTGCAATCCTACGGCTCAACCCGGTTTGACCAATTAATTAACCCAAAATTCAAAAACCCGCCCATAACCCATTTAACCCACCCGACAGGCCAGACTAACTAATCTATCTAAAAATCAAATAAAACCCCATTTCTCTCAAGTCTTTCGTTCATCAAATTAAAACCCTAGTTCATCAGATGTAAACTACTCACTCGTCTCCATCGATTCTTGGTGGATTCACTACGATCCGGTCATGTGTACTCACACTTTCACTCCATTCATCTCATAGATCTTGTTTGTATTTGATTTTTGCTTGTATTGTCATTTGTAGTGTGTATGAAAGATGTTGTTGAGTTTTGATTTTCACTGGTATCTTTAATTTTTGTCTAGAATCTTCTTTTTATAGTGTTTTGTAGGGGTTTGTTCACGTTTATCTTATTAAAAATGAATTGTGGTCATTTTTTCGTTTTCTAGGGTTTTACTTAAGTGTCGTTTATACGAATTTGTTAGGAGTTTGTGCACCATTATGTTAATGAAGTATTTTTTTTGTTTGTGGTTCAGATGTATTGCTTGTGTAGTGTCGTTTTTTGTGATTTATGGATTTTTAATCTTCCACTTTTGTCGATTGTCTCCATCCCTTTCTTTATGACTTTATTCACTTTATTTATGACTATTTATTTTGTACAGTTAGGTAGGTCCATAATAACTAGACAAGTATATAATTGATATTGATATTATTTACATTTTGTACAGTTAGGTAGGACCACTTATTTAATCTTAATTTACCTAGCTTATTTGTTAAATAGCATTGTCTAATTAGCTCAAATACTTAACAAGGACCACTTGTTTAATATTATTTTACCTTCATCTGTTAATTAGTATTGTGTAATTAGCTCAAATACTTAACAAACTTAAATCTTCCGTCTTTGACTTACCTTGTTTGACTGTCACCTTTGATTGTTTCTCCTTTATTCCTAATGTGGGTACTAACTAATGTAATGTGACTTATACTTACTAATGTGAGTACTTACTAACTTAACTAATGTAATGTGACTTATGCTTACTAACAACAGTACTTACTAACTTAACTAATGTAATGTGACTTACTAACTTACTGATGTGAGTACTTACTAACTAACCTTATGTCTTAAGACTTAAATAATTAACTTGGCCTATCTATTAAATGCTTCCTTTGACACGTCACTTTTCATTTTTTATTATTTTTTCGAACTTACTAACTATGTAATGTGACTTGAACAGACTTAAATTTACCTTGTTTGTTTGACTGTCACTTTTTATATTTTCTCCTTTATTCCTAATGTGACTACTAACTAATTTAATGTGACTTGTTAAATTCTTTAAGACTTACTTATGCTTACTAATGTGACTGACTGGGTTACTTATGCTTACTAATATGAGTACTTACAAACTAACTAACTAACCTTATGCTTTAAGACTTAAATAATTCACTCAGCTTATCTGTTAAATGCTTCCTTTGACTGTCACTTTTCATATTTTATTCTTATTTTCTAATATGAGTACTTACAAACTAACTAACTAACCTTATGCTTTAAGACTTAAATAATTCACTTAGCTTACTAATGTGACATACTAACTAACTAACTTACTTATGTGACTTACTAATGTGACTGACTTATGTTACTTACTAGCTAACTGACTTATGTGACTTAATAACTAACTAACTAACTTATTTCCTAATGTAACTTACTTATGTGACTTACTAATATGACTGACTTATGTTACTTACTAGCTAACTGACTTATATGACTGACTTATGTGACTTAATAACTAATTAACTTACTTATTTCCTAATGTAACTTACTTATGTGACTGACTTATGTTATTTACTAAATCTTTGTACGTTATTAACATGGTTGAAGTTACCATATACTTTCATCATGGTGGTGAGTGGCTTACCAGTTCAGAACAACATTATGATAAAAGATGGGTTCATTATTGGAGAGACTATCATCCTGATCCTATATTTTTTTTTACTTAGTCCATGAGTACACACAGATAATTTAGGTTTTGTTGGTGTGCAACAACTTATTGTAGTTGCTCCTTCTGGGAAATATATTGAAATAGTAGGTGATAAAGGAGCTAGGACCTTATCATCTTTTATATTTAGTGATTATAAATCCATTCATTTATTTACTATTGATGACTGTGAATTATGATGTACTTGATATTTTCATGCATGATGGATCATTTTTACTTTTACCAATTGTTAATGAAGGCACAGACTGTAGTGAAAGTGAAAGCGACAATTATAATGGAATGGTGTTTAGTTGTTCAGATTATGATACTGATGAATTAGAAATTTTAGTTACTAAAAAAAGAGGAATATTACTGATAGTTTGCAAGATTATAAGGATATTGTTAAGGATATGACCTTCAAGGAAATAGCTGAAGCAAAACAATTCTGCAAACTTTATGTTATGGCTAAGAAGGTAGAACAGGTTGTGGTGAAGAGTGATAAAAAATATTGAGATATAAATGTGGTGCTGAAGGTTGTCCATTTTTATGTCTAATTTGTGGGGATCTGACCACTCCTGGTGTTAGTGTCAAAACACTAGTAGATCATATAGAGTGTGGAATAGAATATGACAACTCTTTAGTGGATTACTCAACAATAGCTCACTATTTTAAGGAGAAATTGCAAAGTGACCCTAAGTACAAGGTCAAAGAAATGAAGGTTGACTTACATAGAGTGTTTGATTTGAATGTAAGTGAAGCAAAGTACAAGAGAGTCAAAAGGGAGATACTAGAGACTTTGGATGGTAGCTTTGTAGACTCTTACAATAAATTGGAGGGTTATGTTATTGAATTAGGAAGTTTCAATCTAGGGTCTAACATTGTGATAGATTTGTTTAAAGAGGCACTATCTACTGGTAAGAGAAAATTTCTTAGGATGTATATATGCTTCAAGGCAATGAAGCTGGGTTTTAAGTCAGGGTTAAAACCATTTATTGGGTTAGATGGTACATTTCTTGAAGGAAAATCTAAGGGAGAAGTATTGGTTGTAGTTGGTCAAGACAGTAATAACTCTTTCTACCCTCTAGCTTGGGTTGTGGTAGATAAAGAGACTAAAAGGACTTAGACATGGTTCATGAGACATTTGCAACATTCACTTGAACTTCAGAATGGTGAAGGTTTGACATTCATATCAAATATGCAGAAGGTAATATTATACTACTAAGTTGCAACTTATTTACCTTTATTTAATACTATGATTTTATTAATTTAGTTGTTTTTGTTTGATACTCAGGGGCTGCTTGATGCAGTAAGGACAGTTTTACCTGAAGCACATCAAAGATATTGTGCAAGACATATTGAGGCAAATTGGTGCAAAAGATGGGGTAAAGGTGAGCTGAAGAATTTGTTATGGTGGGCTGCATGGTCCTCATTTTCAGAGGTGTTTGAGGACCAACTTCAAGAGATCAAGGAAGTTGATGAAGAGGTTGTACAAGATTTAGTATAATCCCAAAACATGGTGCAGAGCCTATTTAGATATAGTGTGCAAAAATCAAGTTGTGGATAATAACTTAACAGAGTCCTTCAATGCTTGGATACTTGAAGCAAGATACAATCCAATTATTGGAATGTTAGAAGACACCAGAGTCAAAATAATGGAGAGGTCGGCAGCAAAAGAGGTTGTTGTGAGAAAGGGGAAAGATGATGGGTTTAGTCCCAAAAGTGAGTTGTTGTTTATTGAGTATTTGAAGATATCCAAAGTTTGTAAGGTGAGTGGCAATAGGGATAATGGCTATGAAGTCATTGAAGGTGCAGACAGACACATTGTCAATTTAAAGGAGAAAAAATACACATGTGGAACATGGGATCTCACTAGAATTCCATGTCCTCATGTAATTAAGGCCATGGAGCACAAGAAAATGATGCCCAAGAATGAAATTGATAGGTATTACAGTAAGCAGGCTGCCTGGGCAGTTTACAAACACAAGTTACAACCTGTTAGGGGAGAACCATTCGGGAAATGTGATCATTTTCATGCCATTGAACCACCAGAATTGGTCAAGCTGGTAGTTTGTGTTGTGGTACTACTGTATAGGCTGAGTGTATCAGCTAAAATTATGTTTTTCCTAGACTAACTGAAGTATGAAAAGTTTAATAGTCTGTGTTTTGTAAGTGACATTTGCTATTATATGACCAGCGTTTAAATGTTATGTATGGTGTCTTTGTTTAGCCTTTGTGCAAGTTTAATAGTGTCTTTGTTTAGCCTTTGTGCAAGTTTAATAGTGTCCGTGTTAGCCTTTGTGCAAGTTTAATAGTGACTTTGTTTAGCCTTTGTGCAAGTCATGTAGAGTTTGTGCAAGATTAACTCTTAACTCTAATAAAATAGTTACATTCACTTGTGAGCATATTAACCGGTAGTCTAATATGATAGTTACATTAACTTGTGAACCTATTAACGCTAATAAATAGTGTTAATTTATAAATACCAATAAAAAATATGGTTGAAGCTCTAATACAAACGAACACTTGAAAATAATTAACACTTGAAAATTATATTGAAGAACACACATCCTTATGCTTTCTTACACAACATCTAAATCGCAAATATACACTAACACAATTCAAAAGATAAGATTATCTAATAAAACGAACACTTGAAATTAACTAACACTTGAAAATTACATTCAAGACACATCTTCCTTATGCTTAAGGAACATCTAAATCACAAAAATACACTAACACAATTCAAGAGATAAGATTCTTTAATACAAAGGAAGACTTGAAAATTACATTCAAGAACATATATTCCTTATGCTTCCACAACATCTAAATCACTAAACTAAATCACTTGAAAATTGCAACAACAAATGCCATAAACACAGTAAATGACAATATACAGAACATCTTCAACTTCGACACTTTCGCTTCGAAAATTCTTGATTTGTTCACCTCGAAGTAGTTTAAACTATCAAAATTCTCCATTTTTTTCTTTAAGTTGTCTCTTATAATCTTACAGCATTCAACGACTCTCTCAAATTTTCTATTTTCAATGTAACAACTTCCAATTTAGACCTGAGCAAATTTACTTCAATGGAAGAATTTCCTGGAAAACTATCTTCCCACCTCCAAAATCCACAATTTTCAATCTGATCGAGAAAATAGAGAAGAACTCATAATCATAAAAAATACAAGTAGAAATCATACAATTTTACATTTAGACGTACTTCGGGTTTAGAACATATATAAAATCTTCTTCTAGGGTTCAATAGAGTCCTTGAAGTGAAACAACGAGCCATTTCACTACAAAAACAAGTCATTATCATGGAGTTACTAATTAAATCACAACTATTTTCAGACATGATTTAAGGTCTGATTGAGGGAGACGACAAATCAATGAAGAATTGACTAAGAAAAGATGAAATTGGTCTAAGAATCGACAAAAATGTTGAGAGAAATTGGTCGAAGAATCGAAGTAGTTTACGTTTGATGAACTAGGGTTTTAGTTTGATGAATCAAAGATTTGAGAGAAATGGGCTTCTTTTAGGTTCTTAGATAGATTAGTTAGTCTGGGTAATAGGTCTATTGGGTGGGTTAAATAGGTGATGGGCGGGTATTTGAATTTTGGGTTAATTAATTGGTCAAACTGGGTTGAGTCATTGGATTGCGCCACGTGTACCAAATAAGTCTTCTGTTAGAGTTAAGGGCAAATATGCTCTGATTTTTAGACGTTAGAGGTACCAATGTCTAAAAAGTATGACGGAGGTTACTTGAATACCATTTACGATAGTTCGGGGGTATATTTGTCCTTTTTCCCTTTTTTTATAAGGAGGAGTTCCTTCTTTTTGCAATAATTTCATATTTGAGTCTCATTTCATCTTTCTTTGCCCTGTACTTGGCTTTCATTCATTCTCCCTTTCCACACCCCCAACTTGGGCATTTCGCTTAAGTTGGCTATTAAAACACGACAATGCTTCAAAAAGGATTTTTGATGATAAGGTAGGGATACTTGGGTTCAAGAAGCTTCTTTTGGTTGTCAACAAATAAGTTAGGCTCCAATGGTGCCAAAATGGATTCACGCCCTCGCAAGGTAGTCACAAAGGCTTTATGGACAATTTTGTTCCCTCTTTAAATTGTTGCCCAAGATCATGTCTCACATTCACCAAGATTCATAAAATTTGACTAACAAGGTAAATTCTAGGACTCCACATGCATGCTTTAAGTAAGACCTCACCACATATGGCACTTCAAAATACACTCATTTAGCACATCCCGAAAAGATCAAAAGCGTACGTGCGATGCTCATTTCAAGGCTCGCTTCAAAATGTAGCTTGTAAATAAAAGATTCACAGAGATCACTCAAAGGTGTAACCACATCAATTTTATTCTCGCAACACCAACACAATGCATCATGCTTATCATGATTACTATTCAAGACATCGATATTGAACACAATTGATCCCTCAAATTGTTATCAATGAAAATTTCAAGCATTTCACGATTTAACTCATGGGGGTTGCAACGTCTAGGGAGAACGAAATAGAAGTAGAGAAGCAAGGTTTAACCCAAAAGAGTACTCTAATATAAACAAAAAGTACTACTACAACTGTTCAAACTCAAAATAACAAAAATACACTCGAAAGGAGAATATTGGCACAAAGGCCCTCACCCCACCAAAAATAGAATGTAGTGTCCTCAATGCAAATCAAATAAAAATACGGGGAGGCTGAGATAAAGGGTCCCCCAAACAGTCTATGACTATGGAACACTCTCATCTGGAGTCTCGGGTGGTGAAGCCTCAAGAGGGGCATTGATTCCCGAGAAAAGGATCACTGGGGCAGCAGGGAAGGCTCAACTGGGGTATTAGTGCCCGGTGGAGCAGTCGGAGGTACGGTAGAGTCTGGGGTGACTCCACTAGACCCAACCTCTAAAGTCTCTCGAAGAGATCTCTCCAGGGCTGCCTGAAGAATGACCTCATCGGTCTCCTATAGCTCAGTCAGTGTCTCAGCAATCCCATGCTCTTTACCCCGCAACTCTTCCTTATCAGTCTCCTCGACCAACTCCTCCTCGGCCCTCTCACTCTCATCCTCAGCCACAGTCTCAACATGCATAGCAACCTCAAGCTGCTTCCTAGAGGAAGGCACAACACTCGGCATCTCGGGCATAGGAGCAGGTGCATCTGGAAATGGAACCTCGCCCCAAAGCATAGATATGTCAGTCGACTGCAACTGAACCACCTCCACTCGTAGGGTAGCAATTTCATCCCTCATGGTGTCTAGTGCACCAGAGCTATCTTCAACCTTCTCCCGATCATCTATCCTAGAAGTGAGATCATCCAACCTCAAAGTGTGACTCTCAATAGCCCCCTCACACTTAACCACCCGCTCTGTCAAATGAGCCAAGGCCTTCTGAATGGACTGGTCAATGAGCTTGGGCATGTCCGTCTCAACTCGGGCATCTCTAACATCTGTTGACCGGGAAAGGCTGCCCATGTGATATATCATGGCTTGGGTCAAGGGGGACGGTTAAAAGGAGAAGGGGAAGGCCTCAATACACTCGCAGTAGCAAATGATACAAAAAAGGGCCAGCAGGGGAGGAATATGTGGAGATACATGCCTGCTCCATAAAAGAAGCATGTGCGCTAGCTTCAACTGCCAACGTAGCGGGATCAACTACAGGCGTAAAACCTGGTGGTGAAAGCTTCTTCTGAGCGCATTATCCCGTAAATACTTAACCTCAATCCTCTGAATGTCACTGGAAGAGACCGGTGTGATCCTAACATCAGTTTTCCCCCAAAAGGGAACTCGCACTCTTTCACATAGCTGTGTAATGAGCATCGGGAAGGGGAGAGAAGCCTATTCTTTTCTGGCCTATAACAGTATCTCTTCCACAATTATGTTTCCAATATTGATCTTCTCTCTCTTAATAATAGAACACACTAGCACTGCCTTTGGATGTCGAAGTATTGATTCATTTTGGAATGACATCACGTTGTTGTGGATAAATCCGAACCACTATCTTGCAAGGTTGTTCAGGTCTTTCGTCTCTATCGTCTGTATCTTAGCACCTTCATCCATCCTAAAAGGGGAAGATTCACAGGATATCATAGGGGCCAACCATACCTTTAGAGTATCTAGAGTTTTGGCCATCCTAGTCTTGTAATCATCGTTATGATTAGATGAGGTGCCCAACAGTGTGTTGATCTCATTGGAATGGACCTGCACAATTTTTCTTCTAACTTTAACTTCATCTACAGTTTTCCAAATGGTGTTTTTTCTCTTCTTTGGCAATGCCTTAGCATAGGCGTCATAGAATTCACGTACCCACTATGGCACATAGGGTGTTATGGCTTTTGTAAACTGCTTCAACCTATGGAATTTGATAGTTGCCCAGATGGATGGATAATCTCTCATGACCCCGTCAGTCGTGAGTTGATGCTCCTCCAAAATGGTATGTTCTCCTTCTGCCTTGAGCCTACTCAAAGATCTTGGAGCTATTAATGGGAGAACATGAGAAGAAGGATTGGGGTCTTGTGGAGGTGATACCAACTTCGACCGAATATTCACATGCTTAGTGGCTATGTGCTTCCTCACTTTCTTACACCAACTGGTAGGGGTCTAAGGGTTTGCTTGTTGGGTATGGGAGGCCTCCAAAGGGTCATTTATAGACATACCTTTTTGTTTCTTTGGAGAA
Organism: Solanum etuberosum; assembly: GCA_029582245.1. NCBI lineage: Eukaryota > Viridiplantae > Streptophyta > Magnoliopsida > Solanales > Solanaceae > Solanum > Solanum etuberosum. Next base: position 104,381 of record JAJONR010001126.1, on the reverse strand, counting down.
GGAGGAGGAGGAGGAGAATGTTATCTATTTGATTCAGTGTTGGATGAAGCCACTTGCTTGCCCTTGGTTTTTGTCATTATCTACCAAGCACACATTCAAACATGGGAGTTGTGAAGGTTAGTTGAAATAAAAATCACATTTCAAAAACATTATTGAGGCTCGCCTAACGGGAAGGCAAATCGAAAACGAGATCGACGAGCTCCGGTGAGCCCGCCGAAATGGACAGTAGCAATTTACTCAAGGCTCAGGCATAAAAGGTGAAGTCAATGCCAACTCGGAGATTCATCGAGTTGGTTTTTGCAGGCTAAGACAAGTCGGCCGAAACTGACAGTGCAAAAGGGAAGGGCACAAGCATCAAGGGTGATGTCCTCTCCCACTTGGCAATTCCCCAAATGGGTTCGGTGGACTAAGACAATCCTGCCGAATGGGACAGTACCCAAGGTCATGCATATGTTAAGGAAGGTGAGCTGGGGCTTACTAGTCGATTTTCTTAATTTCCTTAGCGAGCTAAGACAAGCCCTCCGAACAAGAAATGTTCAGCTAAGTGCCTAATTTTCACAGATAATCCAATACACACAATAAATACTAGTTTCCCCCAACATTACAATCCACATATATGATTTTCAACCCATGGGTACACATATTTCCCCCATCTATTACTAAGCATTGCACTAATTGACGATTTTCCCTTAAGAAAGTAGTCACCCTGTCTATCATTGGGAAAAATCATGCAATTTGGGTCAACCCTAGGTTACTCAGACTTCACCCACATTCAATTAGGCCTAGACCCAACATATTGAGCAACTTAATTTCACAACTTCACCAACACAATTACGATTCACATTTTTACGGGCATTCACAATCAAAATCACATGGGCACAAGTCAATTCCAACAATACAATGCTATCCATCGAAATCAAGTACAAAATATAAGTTAAAGGGCTCAAGCCCACACCTTATATAGATTTTTAAACTTAAAAACATCAATAAAAAGTTAAAAACCCAACCTTAATGCCGACAACAATCGAGAAAATAATGGATCGGGGTTAGGTTGACATGAACTCCAAGCAAAAACACTTCTCATACTTTGTAAACACTCATAAAGAGACTCACAAACACTCAAAATATGCAAAGGAATGGCAAGGAATTGAAAAGGCTCTCTAATTTCAAAGGTTTTGATTTTGAATTTGAAAAGACCCTTGGCCTTTTTTTATTTGGCCCGTTCGGTGATCTCGACTAATTACGCCGAACGTGTTTGGCAAATCGCCTATTGGAGCTTAAGCTCACCGAACATTCCTGAACAAACACCAAACCCGGAAGTTGATTTGGCAAACCCTTTAGAGTCCACGTAGTGCACTTCGGTTAATCGCCCTTTGGAATTTTGATCGACGATCTTAACATTACACTTTTCCATCTATTCAAACTCAAAATACAGACAAGGATTATTATGCATTATGCCTTCGGTGGATCATCGTTTAGGTTTTGCGTCACCTATGCATCCCTTTTCAATCCTCCAACCTCTTCTCAACCTGAACTCTCAATGCACTTCAAAAGTAGTAAAAACAAAAATAAAGACTTGGGTTGCCTTCCAAGAAATGCCTTATTCAACGTCGTGGCACGACATATTGCTCAAACTCAATAATCATTTTTGGGGTTCGGGATGGTGTTACTGGGCAAAGTTCCCTTTTGCCTTGGATTTAGATGAGTGGAAATTTGACTCAGTTGGGTATCAAGCTGTATGATAGAAACTGAGTGCGAAGTCACCATCTGGATAAAGTGGAAAAGTCATTTTCCAAATCCTGCAACACCTTATTAGACCCTTCCACCTTGTTGTAGATCCTTACAAGTATGTCTTCAGTCCGACTTCATTCTAGCCCAGCTGGTTCTTTTGGGCGTGACGATCATGGGGAGGTACATATATATCTTTTTTCATCTCCTTATCTCTCTAATTTTCACTCCGCCGGTCTTTCCAACCACTATCTCTATCCTTGTTCCAACCTTGGTTCCCACCTTGTCATTGATAATTGGTGTGAGAACCTACCACTTGATTTCCCAAGTATTGAACTTCCTCATTGTATAATGACTCAAATTTGGCATCATCCGGGCACTGTCCACTGTTGGTTCCAACCGCATTTACTGACTTGGTTTCACCTCCCATGACATGTTTAGACAACAAATCGATTTGGGTCATCATTTTGGCCATGTTTTCATCTCTTTCATGGTCCTTCACAACTTGTTCTTTGCTGAAAACCACATGTAGAAAAGACACGTGGTCCTCTCTAGTGTGCCATGCTCAGTTGACCTTAGTCATATCATCAAACAATAAAGCAGCTACATCATACGGTTGTCTCATTAATCCACCATGGACTAATTGATCAGCCACGCCTTTATTAACTAAATCAAGGTTGCAATAAAAGTATTGCAGCATCAAATTGTCCGGAATGCCATGCGTTGGACATTGCAAGACAACTTTTTAAACCTCAACTACGTCTCATGCAAAGGCTCACCTCCAATACATTTGAAATGTTTGATTTGGAGATGAATTTTAACCATCTTCGAGGGAGGAAAGAATCTCTCCAAGAAGACATTAATTAGCACTTCCCACAAAGTGATTGACTCATATGGCAATTCTTCCAACCATCTTGTAGCCTCTCCCGTTAAAGAGAATGGTAATAACCTCAATCTTACAGATTCTTGGGAGATATTTTTGAACACAAAGGTTCTACATACCTACTTGAAATCCATACGGTGTTCATGGGGATCCTAGCTAGATCCCCAAAAATTATTTTCATCTGGAGCAATTATATCATAGTTCCAGTGATGTGAAACATAGTCCTCCCGGTTGTAGGCGGTATCCGGATTACTCCCGTGGTTTAAATGACATAAATGGGAATGTCATTTAGATCACCCATGTTGTCGTTTTGACCATAGTGACTGTCATTGTCACTTCCATGGTCACTCATTTTGTCAACCTGCAAATCAGCCAACAACAACACCAAACAACAAATCTACTACAAATAAACAAGATTAAAATCAAATATCTCAATTAGAATTCTCAACCACCATTCCCCGACAACGGCGCCATTTTTTATAACGCTCAAATCATCCTCCAAAACCAATTAATAGAGTGAGCGATCATAGTCAATAAAAAATCCAACGAAGAGTCGGGATTGAATCCTACAGGGAATGGTATATCGTAGAGAATTCCTTATTAAGAAATTTGGAAATTAAATTAGCTCATTTACAATAGTAAAAACAATTAGGTGGATGGTACCACCAACTTAATATAAAGGTTTGACTATCAATTTTTGCACTTAAACTAAAATATCGAAGAAACCAAGAGTTACCAAGTAATCTAGGGGTCCGGAGATTGGAAATCGATGTCACATAGGGATGATTGTGCTGCTCTATAGTGATAAACAATCATGAATAGGCTAAGTCATCTTCATTAACTCTAATCACCTTTCGATCTCAAAGCATCTATGCCTAGAATCTCATTTGGTCTCATCTAAATGTCAATCTTAAACAACTCAATACCTTACTCTATTTACTCTTTCAAGAATAGGGCAAATGGATCCGACCCATAACCTCTCTTTCAAGCAAGCTACATACATCAAACCTAAATTGTTAGTATTTATCTAATTACCCACTCCAATAAATCTCTTTCGAGCATCAACCGGAGATCGGAAGTAGAAATTTATTTTGCAACATTAACCCTTGAGTTAACCCCATGGTAATTAGACCAAATTCATGCATGAACAACAACAAAACAGAGCATAGATCAATACCCATTACATTAAATCAACACCCAGCCCCATTTGAGCACCCCTTGATCTTGGAGTTTTAGACACCCATCACAAAAAGTAACAAAATTATTCCTTCCATGAAAGCAGTCATGGGTAACATGAAATCAAGCAATTAAGAGTATACCCACTTTGGATTTAACTTCAATTTATCAACTTCAAACTCCAAATTGTAAAACCCCTAAAACTAGAAAAGTGTTCTTCAAATGTAAAGTGTTCTTAGACTCTTTCAAAAGAACTTTCTGAACTTTTATTTTCAAACCCTCCAAACACTTTAAAATTGGTACTTAAGAATTGTATCTGTTAGGCTATTTATACTTTTCCAAAATTTGGCCTAAAAATCCACTATGCGCCTACTTTGGTGACATTAGTCGGGCTCAACGAATCGCCATTCGCTACTCAGCTCGCCGTGTGATGCTCTAGGCTTCAGGGTTTTGAACCTCTGTTGACGAACTCGATTGAGTCAGTCTTTGACGTTCAGTGAATCACCAAATACCTCCTTGGTTTGCCTTTCGAGCATTCAACTTTTGTACTGCACACTGTCGCTTTAGGCGATATGTATCAGGACCACCGTTCTCATTCGGCACATTGTCGTTTCTACTGGATCCCGCCAGTCTTCTATGATAGACACAAGTGTTATGCATTGTCAAATGGGCGAGTTCGTGCTCACTTGGCGATCTGACTTTCATGTTAGGAGATCAACAATGTTTACTTTGCACTTCTTTTTTGTATTTTTTGCCATTCTTTCAAACATCAGTCATTGCCTTGTCCAATTGCCTTCATAGTTGCAAATCATCAACATTTTATCAGAATATGATAAAATTAGGCATCGAGGACACTAATTATTGAGCTAAATGGACCTTAAATGAGTGAAAATCTACCACTCATCAATAGACCTCAGATCTGGCTATCATCAGTTGAAAGTCTAAAGACAGTTTTCAGGACCTATTATGGTCATTATGAGTTCCTCATTATGCCCTTTGGTTTGACTAACGCTCCTACAACATTTATGAATCTTATGAGTAGAGTATTTAAGAAGTATCTGGACATATTTGTTATCGTATTTATTGATGATATATTAATATATTTAAGGAATAAGGAGGACCATGCTAGTTATCTTAGAATAGTCCTCCAAACTCTCAAGGATTAAGAGTTGTATGTCATGTTTTCTAAGTGTGAGTTTTGGCTTGAGTCTGTGGCATTCTTAGGCCATATAGTGTCTGGCAATGGAATTCGACTTGACACTCAGAAGATTGAAGCAGTGTAGAATTGGCCCAGACCCACTGTAACACCCCAGAAAAAAAATTTAGCTAAGACTCGAATCATCCTTGTTGTGAGTAGGATTTTACCGAGGAATTTAAAATTTTCTTAAATGTTAAGGTCACTAGATATATCACTGTAACATCCCGCCTTAGAAAGAACTAGAATTAGAAAGAAACTATTTTTGGAAAGAGTAAATTTGGAAAATTTGGTAAGTTATGCTAAGTATGAGTTTTGGGTCAACTTCAAACGACCATAACTCTCAGTTAAGGATGATTTAGGTGGCTCATAAATATCAAATGAAAGGTCTTGGAATCCTCTTTCCAACGCCACCAAGTTTGCTAATTTTCAAGCTCGTATGAGGGAGATATGCCCGTTTGAAGTCAGGTTATCCAGTTAAGGAAAGTTACCCAAAAATATGAAGGGTATTTTGGTCTTTTCCTTACCCAATCAGCTTAAAATGAATTTTATTAATATTTTGAGGACAAATCTGATTTGGGTCAGTTTTCATAAATCCAAATACGCTTAGGGTTTTAGAAGAGAGTTCATTCAAGTCATTCCTAAGTTCTTTTAAAGTTTTGGATCAACTTCAAACGACCATAACTTTTAGCACATGATGAGTTAGGAGACCCATAAGATATCAAATGAAAGGTCTTGGAATCCTCTTTCCAACACCACCAATTTGCTAATTTTTGAGCTCGTATGAGGGAGATATGCCCGTTTGAAGTCGGGCTTTCAAATAAGGAAAGTGGTATTTTGGTTATTTCCTTACCCAATCGGATTTAAACATTTTTAGTAAGGTTTTAGGAGTCTAAACTGATTAGAATCAGTTTTAGTTATTCCTAAAGTACGCTTAGGGTTTTTAGAGGAGTTCAAGAAGAGGAAAAGAGGAGAAAGAGGTGACTCAAACCCCTCCAATAACGCAACAAGTTTTCTTCAGTTCCAGCCCCGAAATCGAAAGATTTCTCTGTAAAATTCATCCCCAGGTATGTGTGATTTCACTGGTGGATTCCTTTCATCCACTAGGTCCCTACAATTCAGTCAGATTCTTGATTCTTATATCTTGCTTAGACCTAGGGTTTCTAAAACCTTAGATATTAGTTGTGCTTTAGCTGTTAGAGTATTCCTAATCAGATTATCATATTTTCGTGGAATCGTTGCTTAGTTCTTTGCATGAAACTCAGAACCCTAGTTGTGTAGATTCTTTTAGTTCATGAATTACACATGCTAGGTCAGTTAAACAGATATAGATGCTCCAGTTTCGAATGTCACATTATCAGTATATAATTGTTACATTCTCAGATTTGCATGTCAGTATTTTGAGCTATTCAGTATTTCAGTATTTCATTCATAATGTATCATATACATATTCTGTTGGGAGTATGCTTAGCATCGAGTGTACTAGGGTTTCAGCGTACCCTCATAGTCCCAGAACTACGTGGCCCCGTAGGTTTATATGTCCCCTCTGTGGGAATCACTTTTAGTGATCACGTCAGTCATGCCTTTATACCCCTGGCAAGGTATATCGGGGCCTTCGATGGGGTGTATACATCGGACACCACGGTTAGCTCACGTGTTGGTTATGTCGGTTACTAGTAGCTCCCAAAATCAGACTCTAGTGCATTTGACCATGTTTTCAGTTATACTTCAGTATTCAGTCTCAGCATGTTATGTACTTGGTCATTGCATTCAGTTCAGTTATTTTCAGTATGTATCAGTATTTCCATCATGTTCAGATTATATCATTGCTCAGTTATGCTTTGTTCAGCTTTTATCCTATCCTGTATGCTCAGTACCTTCTAAGTACTGAAGCATACTCTGAGCTATATCTTTTCATGATGTAGGTTCAGGTCCTCAGCATTCAAATCAAGCGTAGATCGGTTCCCGGTCCACATTCAGCAGCTTTAGTGGTGAGTCCTCATACTTCGAGGACAATAGACATGTTTTCATATGTAGTCTTTCATTTCAGTTTCAGTTTTGCTATGGTTAGCTGGGGGCATGTCCCAGCAACTCTAGTCAGTTAGAGGCTTTTTCAGACAGAGTATTAGATTCAGCGTTAGTTTTTGAGTGATAGTTCAGTATCACTAAAATCTTAGTATATTTTATATATTCAGACCATTATTGGGTATTCCCCATCATTCAGTTATCTCATGATTTAGCTTCCGCATTAGTTCATTTTTTCATAGATATGTTCAGTTTGCTTATGATATGCCAGCTCAGGGTTAGCTTGGGGCCACTCGTGACCCTAGGTCCCATGTTTACGCCCAGGGGGTAGCCTTGGGGCGTGACACCCACGTTCCCAACTGACATAAGGAGTTTCTTGGGACCGGATGGTTACTACAGAAGGTTCGTCGAGGTGTTTTCATCTATTTCATCTCCGTTAACTAAGTTGACTCAAAAAATAGCTAAGTTTTAGTGATCTGAAGCTTGTGAGCAAAGCTTTCAGGAATTAAAAACTTGGTTAACCAGTGCTCCGGTGTTGACCCTACCAAAGGGTATAGAGGGTTTTGTTGTTTATTGATATGCATCCAGAGTTGGACTTGGTTGTGTATTGATGTAGAATTGTAAGGTTACAGTCTATGCCTCTAGGCATCTTAAAATTCACAAGAAGAACTACCCGACTCATGATCTCGAGTTGGTAGTAGTAGTTTTTGCTCTCAAGATATGGTGTCACTATCTCTATGGCATTCGAGTGGATGTGTTCACTGACCACAAGAGTCTCCAGTATGTTTTCAAACAGAATGAGCTAAATCTTTGACAAAGGAGATGGATAGAACTACTCAAGGATTATGATATGAGTATTCTCTACCATCCAGGTAAGGCTAATGTTGTTGTTGATGCCTTGAGCAGGTTGTCCATGAAGAGTACTGCTCATGTTGAGGAAGGCAAGAAAGAATTGGCTAAGGAATTTCTCAAACTTGCACGTTTGGGAGTCTATTTGTTAGATTCCAGTGAAGGTGGAGTGTTCGTGATAGATGGAGTTGAATCATCATTAGTGTCAGAAGTGAAGGAGGAAAAAGGATCCTATTTTACTTGAGTTGAAGGCAAATGTGCATAAGTAAAAAAATGATGGTATTTGTACAAGGGGGAGATGGTGTGTTGAGGTATCAAGGTGAGTTGTATGTTCTAAATATGGATGAACTCCCAGAGAGAATCATGGAAGAAACCCATGGTTCCTGATATTCTATTCATCCAAGTGCCACCAAGATATACCATGACTTGAGAGAAGTCTATTGGTGGAGTGGCATGAAGAGGTGCATTTCTGAGTTTGTTGTTAAGTGCCCAAATTGCCTGCAAGTCAAGGCTGAGCATCAAAGGTCATATGGTGTAGCTCAGAATATACCCCTTCCAGAATGGAAGTAGGAGATGATTAATATGGACTTCATTATTGGATTACCGCGATCTTGCAGACAACATGATTCAATTTGGGTGATTATGGACCAGATGACCAAGTCAGCCCATTTTTTGCCATTAAAAACTACCTATACAGTAGAAGAGTATGTGAATCTTTACATTCGTGATATATTTCAACTTCATGGAGTACCCTTGTATACCATTTTAGATAGAGGTGTTCAGTTCATCACGTAATTTTGGAGGCCATTCCAGAAAGGTTCGGGTTCGAAGGTGAACCTTAGTACCGTTTTTCACCCTCAGACAGTTGGTCAGGCAGAGTGCACAATTCAGTACTTGGAGGATATGTTAAGAGCTTGTGTTTTGGATTTCAAAGGTAATTGGGATGACTACTTTCCTCTTATTGAGTTTGCATACAATAATAGTTACCACTCTAGCATTGAGATGACTCTGTATGAGGCTCTATATGGGCGAAGGTGTAAATCTCTTACTGGCTGGTTTGAGGTTGGCGAAGTTGAGTTGATAGGATCAGATTTGGTTTATCAATCCATGGAAAAGGTGAAGACAATTTAGGAGAGGTTGAAAACAGCGCAAAATCATCAAAATTCCTATAATAATAGAAGAAAATATTTGAAGTTTGAGGTTGATGATTGGGTATATCTGAAAGTTTCACCCAGGAAGGGTGTTATGAGGTTTGTAAGAAAGGGAAGCTCAGTCCCCGATACATTGGTCCATAGTGGATATCCAAGAGGGTTGGTAATGTAGCTTATGAGTTGGAACTACCACCAGAGTTAGCAGTAGTCCATCCAGTGTTTCATATTTATATGCTAAAGAAGTGTTTGGGTAATCCTGCACTTATTGTGCCTACTGAGAGTATTGGAGTAGAGGACAGTCTGTCATATGAGGAGATTCCAGTTCAGATCCTTTATCGTCAGGTTCGCAAGTTGAGAACCAAAGAGGTTGCATCAGTCAAAGTATTGTGGAGGAACCAATTTGTTGATAAGCTACTTGGGAAGCCAATGAGGATATGAAGAAGAGATACCCTCATCTCTTTTTCTCCGACTCAGCTCCATTCCAAGGTACTAACTCTTTGTAAAGTACTATTTCATTAAGATATGTTGAGTGTAGGCTGTTTGTTTATGCTCATGTTGGGATGATAGTTTTTCTCCTACACTTTTCATGCCATTTGAGTTCCATTCGAGGACGAATGTTCCCAAGAGGGAGATATTGTAACACCTCGGACTTGGGAGAGTTAAAAGTGGGCTAACGGGTAGGTCCACAACCCTAAAACAGACCATGTACCCTTCACTGAATCCTAAACAGCTCGTGAAAGGGACCATTGGTCGTTTAGAGGCAGTGGGTTGGCCGTTAAAGGCAACCTTGAAAAGGGCCACCTGGACGGCTCCCTATACAGATCATATAGGTTTGGACGATCTGTTTAGGGAAAGTTACCCAATTGTCTAGGGTTGCTTGGATTTTTGATCACTTAGATGGAACCCTAAACGACCAATGAAGCTTTAAACGGTCCGTTTAGGGGTCCATCTAGGGTCACCCGACAATTTTTAAGTTAAGTTCAAATTCAAACGATCATATCTCTCATCATATAACGCATTAGGGGGGTCATGAACTATCAAATTAAAGGTCTACCAGTCCTCTTTCCAAGCCACCAAGTTTGCCTCATTTTGAGTTAAGAATAAATAGTTATGCCCGTTTTATTTAGTAAGGCCCTGTCAGACAGTCGAGGTTTCATGAATGACTATATGGACGGCAAAGTGTTTCACAAACTATGGAGCCCTAACCGGTCGATGAAGCCTTTCTTTTAAGGCACTTCATTAGTATTTAAGTTGTGGTTGTTTTAGTCTTTCCCCTATGTGTTTGGTACGTAAGCTACGTCGTTTTAATCTTTATTTTAATCCTAAACCACGATGTTTTCACGTAGTTAAGGGCTTAGAAAGTGTTGACCAGTTCTTTTACGTTCATTAACACTTCAAGTCATTAGAGAAAGGTTCCAAGAGGACAAAAGTTAGGGTTTCAAGCGTTCTTCGAGCTTCTTCAATTTCACCAAGAACTTCGTTCTTCCAGGTATGTAAGGCTATCATATTGTTGGGCTAGTTTGCCCTCACGCCCTACATCTACTTTCAAATCAGTTAAAGAGTAATCTAGGGTTCTATCCTTAGATTTGAGTACTCTTGAGATGAGTTGATATTGAGTTCTGAGTTCTTGAGTTGATGATTATTGAATTCCTATTTCTAATTATTGAATTGTCGTATATTGTGCATTGCGATTATTGAGTTGATTGTTCATGTCTATTTTTCAGTATGAACCATATTCCTGAGTATTTATTGAGTTCTTATTGAGAATCTTTTAAACAAAACATAATTATTTAAACTGAGTTTTGAGAAAGTAAAGAGGAGTTTGAGGAAGAGCTTAACCAAGATTTGAGCAAGAGTATAAAGGAACTAAGTATTTCCCAAATGTTTCATTTTTACACGAAGAAAAAGTGTATTATTTTGAGAAAAGTAAAAGAGTTTTCAGAAAGATTGAGTGTAGAGCAGTTAACTCTTAAAAAGGCCTTTTTGAGTAATTATCTCAACCCAGAGAAATGTATTTTTTTATATTGAGTAAAGAGAAACATTGTTTTCTAAATGAGCAATGAGTTCAGAGATATTTTTGAGCAGTTATCTCTTTTAAGAGGATAGTTTGAGCAATTATCTCAAACTAGAGAAATAACATGTTATATACATTTGAGCAAGAGTATATATTATTAGGTGTAGTATTGAGCACCGATATGGGGATGAGTTCAGACAACTCAAAATCCTCATAAACCATGTCTTGCCAACATGGGTACTGGATCATACTTTTTAGATGAATCCTTATTGCTTAGTGGATCCACTTAGTTGAGAGGTTCTATACCCCGGCACGGTATAGAACAGTTCTGGCAGCGTGGGCGAGACGTTGTATCATCATTCAACTCATAGTGATGGTTATCGGTTAGAGAATCTCCTAATAGAGTTAAAGTGTATTTTCATATAATACTTATTATGTTGAGTGGATATATGAGTAGTATTTTTTAAAGTTTTAAATGATTTAAATTATTTATCTCTTTACATCTAGCTTGAGTATATTTTATCTATTATTGTCCTTTCTTTTAGTTGTTTCGCTTCGACTATATTACATACTCGGACATTCAATGTACTGACGTCATTTGACCTTCATCTTTTTGTGATGCAGACACAGGTGTTCAGGATCATCAACAAGCGCTCCGTTGGGATCACTCTATACTTTTCGAAGGACTTCACGTTTACTTTCAGTTTAGCTATTTTTATGCTTCGTGGGTCTTGTCCCGGCACCTATCTTAAACATTATAGGCTTCATATATAGGTAGAGTCGAGGAATCTCTCATTACTTTCTTTCCTTTAAATATATTTTGCAAACTAATATAATTATTGCAATGAGTACTTTCAGACATTCGAGTTGAGTTTTTCTTAGATCAAATTTTGTTTTAAGTCTATTATTGCTTGAGTGAGTATTTCGCTAAGTAGTCAGCCAGGTCAAGGGTTCGCTTGGGGATGACAAATGGTTCTCGAGTGCCGGCCACGTTCAGGCTGTAGGCTTGAGGCGTGACAGAAGATCTACCCAAAAAAATTAAAATGGAATTGAAGAGAATAAAAAAAAATAGTAAATATATCAAATAAGAAATATGTTTAATGATGGAAATTCGAAAAACTGAATGATAAATTTTCACTTCCGAAAAATTAGCATCAAAACTCAAAATATTAGATCAAAAAATTAGTTCAAACATAGGCATACATATCAATAGCCAAATTTATGAAACTTAATTCAAATATATAATATCAAATACGATAATAAATTATAGTAAAAATACAGGAATTGTCTATTTAAAGCGAATTAAAATTACCTGATTTACCTCCTCTCTTACTAATTTTGTCAGATATTCTTTCTCTTCTTTTGTTTTTTTCTCTTATTGGCTCCTTTTTTGTTTTGTATTATTTAGCATGATTTTTTGTATTTTTTTTTCTGGTTAGATTATCTTCTTCTTCTTTTATCAATTTCTATAATTGTATATGTTTTAAACTCTTTTTAAATATTATAAAATATTAACTAACTATTTCTAGGTTATTAAAAAGAGAAAATTATACAAATTAAACTATAATAAAAATAAATAGGAAAAATACTACATACTACACCCACTAGTTTGTTTATTTAAATCTACATTGATGAAAAATATATTTTTATTTTAAAAAAAATCTCTTTTGCAAACAAAAACAAAACTTATATCTAAAACATGACTCTATTTTTTAATAATTACTTTTATTAAAATATACTTGTTGAAATTGATAATAAAGTATCAAAATTAAGCAGAAATTCTTTGATACCTTATTTGTATATGATTATACCATCAGAATATCAAAGAGGACTAATAAATATTGTTTAAGGAATAAATTAATCCATGTGATACTCTATCAGGATATGATATGTACCATCATATAGAATTAAAAAGTATTTTTAAGGAATGAACTCACCGATCTTTGTGATATCCTGACAACATATAATATATACCATATATGTATCATAGATGACAGATCTTTTTTGAACGAATGAATCGGTCATTTATGATATCTTGCTACCATGGATACATCATGTGGATAAGTCATTCATAATACCCTATTAGTATATGGTATATACCATGTGGATTACATAGGTAATTGAATTGTGCTTTTCTTGAAAGAATGAGCTAGTTCTTTATGATACTTTGTCAGTATATCATATATATCATATTAATATCATAAAGAACTGAGAAGTGTTTATTTCAAAAAAATGAACATGTCCTTTATTAATAACCTATCAATATATGATATATACAATAGGTATCATAGAGAACTTGTGTCTTTTTTAAGGAGTAAATTGTCATTTCTTTATGATGCTTTATTAGTATAAATATATAGCATATTGTATCATAGATGACTGCATTTTTTAAAGGAGTGAATTAGTCTTTTATGATAAGTTGTCCGTATGTGATATATAATGTTTATGAGTAGTAGAGTATGGTTATAAAATGTGAGCATAATATAAGTTTGACCGGAGAATCATAATTAGGCTCGTGGACATGGTGTTTGATCGGATAAAATATAGAATTTAAGTAAAAGAGACTTAATTATGTGTTGATGTGTTATTGTATGAAATTCTTGATGGGTATTTTGTATTAATACGATCTATGTGTTGAAATATAGGGTAGGGAAGTGAAGATAGATCACGTCAAAGGAACTACATAAACTCATAACCTAGAAAATAAGCTTAATTACCATTAACGAGGACGAACTTGTCGTAGTGATGACATGAGGGTATAATATTATTACTTAGTCATTGCTAGGCTATTGATCGTGATGAGGAAAAGGATTCCATAGGTTAATTGGAGTTAGACTTGACTGGATACATGTGTATCCCTAAGTTGAATGCTTGTTGATTGGTCTTCAGACATGATTGATCATGATGACATGATTGTGATGCTTAAGATTGCATGAGTAAATAGTTGATGAAATCATTGAATTTCTTGTGTTGCAAGTGTACTTATAATTGTGATATACTTAGTTATATGTGTGATAGTGGTAAGGTTAACATATGACCTTATAGTTTGATGAGTGACTCGAAGTCGAGGTGAGCTTCCGGATGAGCAGTTACATATATGTGTGAGAATACTAATGGTGACATATTGACTTACAATTTTATGAAAGGCTTGAAGTGAGAGGTGAGCTTCTTAATGAGTGGTTACATATTTTCAAAAGGTCGGGTACGTACCACAATGGTATGATATATAAATAAAGTTGGTCCCCTGTAGGTCATAACTATTGAACATAAATAAAATTCTTAGCGTGTGTGAACAATCGAGAGAGTGTGATGCATTGATAATAAATATGTATAATGGTGCTGATGTATATTTATGTGCACATATTTTGAGATGATTGCTTTACTTGTTGAGCTATGTATAACTCTTGTGTTGCTTATGATTTTGTCATAGTTGATAGAGTGTGACATATGTGGTAATCTTGGGTGGGGGTTATGCTATGATATTGATTGGTGCATTATGATTTATGTTGGTTGTCATGGGTAATTGACATAATGCTCGGTACAATAGGAAAAAGGGTGACTGAGTGTGTAATGATGTTATTCGGATGTTATCGATCCATGAGATTAGTTTATATGACTAATTACTCAATATACTTGTTCCGTAAATTGAAGAATTTTGTAGGTTAGATTATTAAGTAAAATGAATGAGGATGATTAGGGCGATATAAGATCTTCATGATTGTCAATGTGATTCCTATGTTATGTTGCATGATTTTCTTGATCAGCCGATGATGCTTACCGATATGTGTAGTGTAGCGATACTACTCTTGCTATATTCTTTTTGGGTGTAGATGTATTGTGGATTGACTTAAAGTCTCTTATGTGAAGCGACGCGTAATCACCCCTAACTTTTATATTTCTCTTTCCAACGAAAGTTGTGTTAATTAATTTTGATTACCTTACTTATTAAAATTATGATTTTCGTAAAAATTTAAGTTTTAAAATGTATATGTTATTATTTAAAAGATCCGCAATTGATTTTTCTACATATTCTTGATATCGGGTAGTAAGAATTCACCTATTTAATTAAGAATAGAGTAAGCGTCCATACGATCTCATAATTTTGATCGTAATAATTATCTCACGGTATGATCAAAAGTATAACATAATTTAGAATTATAAGATTTAAAGTGAAAAACAATTCTAACTCAAGGACACTTTTGGTATGATGAATATATAAGATAATCTTGAGACAAATTTTTAGTACCTCTTAATCCCCTATTTTATTACAAAGTTTGTGATAACTTATGTTGTAGTAATAATTAGTATAGAGATAAATTATCACGGCCTCTTGATGAAATAATAATCATGAGATAAAATAATTAAATGACAAAAATACCTCTTCAAACCCATTTTACATATCACTTGTTATATTCTATACAAAATCCTATATAAAGTCAGCCGGCCAGGGCCAAAACCCTTGTTAAACCCTCTTGATCGAAATGGGGAAGGTGAAAGGGAAGCATCGTTTGGACAAGTACTATCATCTTGCCAGACAACAACGTTATCGTTCTTGGGCTGCATGGAAGCTTATCCAACTCAATTCCAAGTTCAGTTTTCTACGTTCATCACAATCAGTACTTGATCTTTGTGCAGCACCTGGTGGTTGGATGCAAGTCGCTGTTAAGCCTGGTAGTCTTGTTATCGGTGTTGATTTGAATCCAATTAGGCCAATTTTCGGTGCTATTTCTGTTCAACAGGATATCACTACACCTAAATGTCGTTCAACTATTAAGAAACTTATGGCTGAGAATGGATGTAGAGCTTTTGATTTGATTCTTCATGATGGTTCCCCTAATGTTGGTGGTGCTTGGGCTAAAGAAGCTACTAGTCAGAATTCATTGGTTATTGATTCTGTTAAGCTTGCTACTAAATTGTTGGCTCCTAAAGGGACTTTTATTACAAAGGTACTCGCTAAAATTCAATCTTTTTCGATTATGTTAAGCTTGTTGAAGTTATTATGAATGTTGACAAAGCGGAAAGACTCTGTGCTCGGGGATGAGTTCCTTTAATTAGTTAATGGATATCTGCTGTTCTATTATGTAATTGGTTACTGGTCTTGTTAAGTTTTCGTTGTTATTTATGCCTATATGAATCACGTAGAGTAATGCCAGAAAGCTCTAGTAGTATATGACTTGTAATTTTGAATTCTGTGTTGTTGGAATTCTAACTATTTTTAACACAGCCATTTGGCTAGAACAGTCAGAAAATTTTGAAATTTCATTTCAACTGAGTTGCTGATTAAATTATTCTATTTCCTTCATATGGTTTACCTTGCTCGACAATTGTGCTATTTTATTCTATTTTCTAGTCTTTGAGTGTTTCTGCTGTAGCTTTACCAAAGTGCATCCTTTAAAGTTGATCCTCGTGAAGGAATGAGCACTGGATATCTTACATCGCTACCAACTATCTAAACGCTACATCGTCATTTTCCTGTTCAATAACTATGTTCTTTTAGTAATCTTTTTCTTGATATATCCTTCTTTTAATTGTTTCATCAGTGTATTTTTTTGAATGGTTGAGTGCATCTCTGAAGCCAATGGTGTATTTGGCTGAATTCTGAGGGTTTTGTCTTTGCTTTAACTATCTTCCATGACCTACTGATTATTTATTGTGCCATACTTCCTGCCTCATATGTTGGCAAAACTCTTGGCATGCACGTGTAGTTGTCCAAAATGAAGCCCTTGGCCACTTTTAACAATGTTGAATCTGGCTCTAGTATCAGATCTATTGGTATTATTTACAATTAAAAGCAACCCCAAATAACATTTTTAGGTTCATTCCTTTTTCTTCTGGGAGGCAATGATCAATATTTGTATTTGTGTGTTCGTGCGTAATTGTGATGAAAATACTTTTTCTCATGCTCATACAAACAGAGTTGTCCAATAGACTGATATTGTCTCCTCTTTTAGATTTTCAGATCTCAAGATTATAATGCAGTTCTTTACTGTCTAAGACAGGTAATTTTCCACATCTATACCCAGTTTTATTTTCAAGTATAAAGGATCAAATGATCCCTCACTTTTGAGTTTCATCTACGGCTTTTTGAAAAAGTTGAGGTGGACAAACCTCCGGCCAGTCGTTCAGCATCTGCTGAATTTATATTATAGGTTTGAAATATAAAGCTCCTTCAAAGATCGATCCACGACTTCTTGATATAAAGCAGCTCTTTCAAGGAGGAAAAGAACCCCCCAAGGTACTGGAAGAGTTTTTGAATTATGGTCCTCTCTCACACTTTCTCCTTAACCCCCTCCCCCTTTTATCTCTTTTGCATGCTAGGTCCGTGCACTTTCCTTTTCCTTTAACATATAGGCACTCCTATAATCTAATTGAGCTTCTTGTGTGTACTTAATCAGGTGATTGATATACTCGGGGCGACGAAGCAGAAGAGACACCGTGATGGATACATCCTATTTTGCTGTGTATTTATGCATTTGAATTATTGTTTCAAGTCCATGAGAAGGAACATGACATTCCATTGACTATAATCAAATGATACAAACATGTTTTTTGTGCATAGATTTTTGGGACACCGAACTTTTTAAACTGAACCAATCTGCTTTTAACACTTCCCAGAATCTGCCCTTGTAGTGCAACTGATGCAGGGAAGCAGATGATGTGTTTGTCCTTTTTGACAAGTACACAACTCACTAGAGGTAGTATCTATGGGGATGCTTGACCAGCTTCTCATACGAGCTTGAATTACGAGAAGAAGGTTAATCCGTCTTTGCTTGCTAAATAATGATAATAGGTGACCATTCCTTCGAAGAGATGCAGTGATATTATATAAGGAGAAAGACAGTTTGCTAAAAGTAAGTTGTTTTTTCCCTTTTCTTTTGGTTTCGTCACATGGGTTGAGTTCTTTTGAGATTTTTGTTAAGGAAGTTTTAGCAAAGTGAAAAACAAACATCTGACAATGGGCCATGATGCTAGGTTGGGAGATTACTAAGTAGTTTGAGCACTGAAAAGAGTGTAAAATTGTCAAATGATGAATGGGAGAAGAGAGAGTGTGTGGTGACAAAGAGAGAAAGGTGTGAGTGTGTGGAGCTCTGGCCTTTGGCCATTTAGGGCTTTTAGTTTCTGCGTCCCCAGCATCGCAGCAGTTTGTTCTTTAATCTTCCTAAAACTTGGCCTGCTTCACTTCTTTCATGGTCTCGCAGGACGGTGGATTATGACTGATTTTGTTCCATCAAAATAAAGTGGATGTTTGTTTATCAGTCTGATGCTGAAGATTTCACTCTCCAAATCTCTTTCTTTGCATGTATTAATGAGAATTCTGGACTGAGTTGATAATGAAGCTCTCAGGTTGCTTAGTCTGCCTCACTAATAAATTCCAGCCTCAACTTCTACTAGTCCGTTTTAGAGCCTATAATTGTTGGGGCAACATGTGAAACCTCTTAGCTCCCGTTTGGCCATAGGTTTTGAAGATGAAACTTGAAAATTTGAGTTTTTGAAGTTGTAATTTTGGAATTTGAAGTTTTGTGAGTGGAAGTCCCAAAAACCCCAAAAATTGAAGTTTACAGATTTGAAGCTTCAAAATCCAATCAAATTTCATGGCCAAACAGCTATTTGAAGATAAATTTTCAAAATCTAGTCCCAAAATCTATGGCCAAATGCTAGCCTAGTATACTGGGACTCGTCTTTTTTATTATCCATCAATAATAGATAATGTCATTCCAGTTGCTATTACCTTGAAATTTGAATTTCTGACTAATTGCCAGCTTTCAAATGATTCATGTTAACTTTGATTCAGTCTAATGGGTTTTCCATTCTTAGAGCTAAATCTGGGTGAAGATTTGAGTTAATTGATTTCCTTATTTCTATTTTAGATGCATGAATTATCCCATCACACTTGCATCTATATGACATTTGTATAAAATGAACCTTGCAGGTATGAAGATGGAGCCACAGTCCTAAGGAAGGTGTGCTCAGTTGCAGATTTTGTATGGTCCGATAACCCTGTTCAGGTCGTTGGTTCATTTACTTCAATGAGCTTTGATGATCCTGCGTGTTTGGCCATTAGAGATCACACTCTTACAACAGAGGAGGTATATTACATGTGGTCTATTATAGGCTATAGCCTGTTGTTGCTAGATGCTGTAGTTGCTTGCTATCGTTAGCCTTACACTTCAAATTTTGTGTCAGGTTAAATCTCTATGTGATGATTTGCGTGTTCTTGCAAAGCAAGAATTCAAGTATCTCTTAAAGTATGAAACAGAAACCTTTTTAGCACCTTTCCGTTTTGGGATGCTCAAAGCTCTTGATTGAATTTAGTTACATTATTCTCTATTCTCATTCTTTTATGTTCCTCTTATGATATTTTTAATGCAAACCTTGTTTTTTCTAGGTGGCGTATGCAGATAAGAAAAGCTTCATCTCCTGAAAAAATAAAGACCCTAACAGTTGTTGAAAGTGAGAGCAAAGAAGGTGAAGATGAAGATGAAGATGAAGATGAAAGAGTTCTCAATGAAATAGAGGAGAAAACCAATATTTTGGAGAAAAAGCAGAAAAAAGAGAAGAAACTTCAAGCAAAAAGACGAACCAAGGTTTACGCATATGCTCCACCAAGTCTCTTTCAATTTCTGTTTTGGTTTGCTGTTGTTGTTTACACATAGTTAAGACTGTTCCATACAACATCATGTGGGGAGTGATATTTTCTGTTGAGCTCAGAAGAATTAATGGACAAACAAGTATCCCAAATTGTGAAATTTTGTGCAACCCTTATGAAAACAAGTGCGCTTTCATGCATTTCAAGTTTTCAACGTTTGGAAAAAACTTATGGTGGCTCCTCTCTGTCTTCTGAATACCCCCTTAAACATCTTCTCTTCAGGGTATCTTAGCGATAAACAGAATTAGTCGAACTAGAGCCTGAGAAAAGTTGCAGTTCAGAGCCAGGCGGAATATTTATTTGATTGCCTATAGGTCAATGACTAAAACTCACACCTGGGCGTTCTGGGAAAAATTAAACTTGCTACTAAGTATTATTTGGTTGAAATCTTGACATTAGGGTTTCTTGATTTTTTTTATAATGGTTTGAAACTCGGTGGATGATGGTCTGTCCCGCTACACTTCTCCACTTAAACACCAGGCTTTTCTCTGCGGTCGGATTCAACCTGTGACAAGGTGGTCTGTAGTACCTGCTTGTTTCTGGTGGGCTATTTTGAGAGAAAGAAACCTCAGGTGTCATGAGAATATTACTAACTGTTCAGAAGGTTAAAGAAAATTGCATTAACGTGTTGTATCTTTGGTGTAAAGAAGATGGTATAGAAGAAGTAGAACAGTTGGTGGATTTCCTAGGATCTATGTAATTATGGAAATAGCTTGTAACTTTTTGGAAGTAGCCAGCATACCCTTAATGCTGAAGAATACAACTCTACCTTTAACAAAAAAAGAGAAAAGATTCCTATCTCTGACGAGCGCCTAATTCACACATCACTTGTTAGTGCTCTTAACACTCGACCAAAGTCTGGGAGTGGTTTCTTGAATTGATATGTACCCTCTAACAACTTCTGTTACTTTCCTAAAATCATGAAGTAGTCACATGGGATCTATTTCACTGATTGTTTCCCTTTTATTCTTCTGATTGCAGGAGAAAGCACGCAAGGCACTTGGGATACAAGTAGATGCGACAGAGGATGGTTATGGTGATCAGGATTTGTTCTCTCTATCTTCCATCAAGGTATTTTCACACTTTAGCTTCTTTGTTATATCATTTGCACTAGTGGACTGGATGCGGCTTTTACAGAGGTATTTTCACACTTTAGCTTCTTTGTTATATCATTTGCACTAGTGGACTGGATGCGGCTTTTACAGAGAAATTGTTTTTCCTTAAAGTTAATCTGGTTGAAAGCTCTGTTCTTCATTGTCCAGATGGGGTCTTGTGTATTTGAGAAAATCTACATCTAGATATCAACTAGATATTGTAGCTAAAAACTGAAATAGTTGTTCTGTGATAATATCTACTTGTCTATAAGTTTGTGTTATGAAATTTGTGGGAGTAGAGTTGGATGATGCTTTAGAGGAGCGTTTCGTGATAGGAAGAATTCGTTCTACTGAGTCTTGACAGCTAAACAACATTCTGAAAGCATATGGGACTTGATCAATATGGGTTGTTCTCTGAAGGGGTCACTTTAACTTACAGAACAAGCTGGTGAAAAGGGTTAAAGGGTGATTATGATTTTAAAAGGGTCTTCTGAATTCACTTGCTTTTCAGTTGGAAATGGTAATTTGAGATTCTGAGAGAAAAAGGCATCTAACATAAAATTGATGGATCGTTTCCCAATTTTAGATTTTCTCCTAGAAATGACAGGAATGTTATGGTAGGGGAGCTTTTCAGTAAGGGCATCTCCAACCCTACCCTCTATTTTACTCTCCAAATATAGAGTTCCGACAATCAACTCCAACCCAAATCTCTATTTTACTCTCTAAAAAAGAATCTTTTTCTCTCTCCTCAATATTATATTATTATTTCTATTAATTTTTTATTTTATAATATAAATCTTTTCTTTCTTTTTTCCAAACAATCACCCTATATAATTTTCATGTAATAGAATTTTTTTTTCAAATTCTTTATTCAATATAAAATTATATTTTATTCTAAATTTCTTAATAACATAAGTTGCCAGCAAATATTATATATTATACATATAAATGGATAATTCAAATAAAATTAAAATCATTAATGATACTATTACATAAACATTACATAAATACTAAACTTTCAAAATAACTTTCAAAATTATTACATTGCTCTCATAAGTGCTTTATTAATGCATTACGGAGTTCAAAATGACCATTTTTATGCATTCTTGTATTTAAATTATCATGTTATGTATTGTATATTTAAATTAAATTCATCTTATCATATAAATTTTGTGCATTCTTCATATGAAAAATAATAATTATTTTAAATTATATCACTTAAATTGATGAAAAATTAAAAAAATTGAAATATTATTAATTCGGAATGAAAGTAGTATATATTAAATAATGCATTTTTTTTAAAAATGTTATATTACATTAAAAAAGAATTATGTTTTATTCTAAATTTCTCAATAACATAAATTGCCAGCAAATATTATATATTATACATATTAATGGATAATTCAAATAAAATTAAAATCATTAATGATACAATTACATAAACATTACATAAATACTCAACTTTCAAAATTATTACATTGCTCTCATAAATTCTTTATTAATGCATTACGGAGTTCAAAATGACCATTTCTATGCATTCTTGTATTTAAATTATCATGTTATGTATTGTTTATTTAAATTAAAAATTTCGTCTTATCATATAAATTTTGTACATTCTTCATAGTGAAAAATAATAATAATTTTATTTTATATCACTTAAATTGATGAAAAATTAAAAAAATTGAAATATTATTAATCCGGAATGAAAGTAGTATATATTAAATAATACATTTTTAAAAAAAATGTTATATTACATTAAAAAAGAATTACGAATATTAAAGATTTATTTAATGGTCTTATATGATTTATAATATGTTAATTACAAATATTATATAATAAAAATAATAATAAAATAATCAAAAAGTGAAATAGAGAGTATGAATAGTAGTTCTCCAAATTTGGAGAACTATATTTAGAGAGTAAAATAGAGGTGGGTTGAAGATAGTCTAAGGAAAGTATACAGGTTTTCTGGAATGCAACTTTCAACATATCCATACAGGATGTAAAATTTGAGATGTAAACATTCCTTCAAAGGTTATATAGCCACACAATTTTGGGGGCTGACAAATTAGTTTAGGGAAGATCATCTTCAAAATGATTTTTGATGAAGTTATATCATAACCAGCCATTCATTGAGGTGATTTGATGGCACCCTTTGGGACTCATTGTGGGATGCTATAGAATGGTTGAAGGTTAGTTCTTTGTAGGGTGCATCAAGTCGGATGCTATTCTGAAAGAAGATAATTTGAGGAGATATGTATCATAATATTTATTGTTGCTTATGTAGAAGACACAAGGAGGAGTAGACCCACATTTTCCCAGTTTCTGCTGGTTTCATCAATAAATCTTACATTCTAAAGAAGTGATGAAAGTTGGTGGATTTCTGATGGACAACCCTCCCTGATTTTTGGTTTAATTACTTTACTATATCAGATGATATTGGTGACTTTGACTGATTCCTTTTTATAGTTGTCAAGTTGCTTTAGAATCTTTCTTCTTTCTGCGGGTAGAAGTAAAATTGATATTTAGAACCATAACATTTTTTATAGGATATGGCATTTCACGGATGTGAATGTTATGATTGAATTCGTATGTTATGATATACCCTAAAGAATTATCCATGATGTAATTTAGTTTAAATAAGTAAATAGAAAGGTGCAGTGGATGGTGTTGGGAGGTATGTGGTTTGTAGGAACAGCAGCAGGGGACATGTGCTTTTGGGCTTTGTGACGTGGTTGAGAATTTCAATGATAGAGAGAACAGGGAAAGTTAAATACCCTCTCCCAATTTATACTCTTCACTCGTTTTTAAAAAAATTATTGAACCAAAAATACAAGGAGTGTTCAGGAATGCACACCATTTCAATTTCCACATTTGTTCAATAAGCAATATGGATGTCTGTAACTTGTGGACATTCAGAAGCCTATGGCATCCACCAAGTAAACAGAAGGTGTATCTGGCCATCCTACAGTTGGGAAAATCTCAGAGCATTCTGAGGAAGTGTGAGGGTGTATTGCGCAGAGATGAGATAAGCAGAAATGAAAATAGGGATGAAGTTGATACTTCCAGGACTACTGTTGGACAGTAATTTCTTGGACTGACTTTGGACCATCCTTAACATGGCAGTGCTGAACAGCAAACAGAGAAGAGAGAGAGAAGAGAGAGGAATGACACACTTGAAGAGTATTGCTCTGGACCATGGCAGAAAAGAACTGCAAGAGGCAGCAAACAGGACAAAGTGTGAACTCACTGTGAGATGGGGTTATCATATTATATAATAAGAAATAAGAAATAAGAAAGACACATATCTTTTGAATAAGTTGGAATCGTCAACCTTGAATAAAATGCAAGGTAAGAGTGATATCTTTATTGGCTTCTCAAAATGGGACCACTTTAAGCGTTTCACTTAGCAAGACTTAAAGGTTATCTTTCCCTTTTTCCCATCATTCTTGATATCTTTCCCTTTTTCCCATCTTTCTTGATCTTTCTTTCAAACGCTATTGAGAATAATCAGTAAATTAGTAGTAATGCTTTCTAGCCTTTTTTCCGAGATCAAACACATGCTATTTTTTCTAATCTTTTCCATTGTTAGATACGTGATATGCGGATTTGTTTCACTACTAATCTTGATAATGTTTCTTTTCACCCAATTTGATTCATTTTTACTGCTATGTGAAGAGTCTGCTACAACATTTGTTAATAATATGCTTCACATGCATTTGAAAAAACATTTCAGGGTAAGAAAGATCTCGTAGCTGTTGATAACAGTGAATACGACAAAGAAACTACTGAGGTAAGCTATGAAAGTGATGAGGAAGCCCAGGAACATTCATCCAGTGATCTGGACTCTGAAGACGAACGCAGAAGGTATTATGGCTAGCTTTTTGCGGATCTGCTTCTATAATTGATTGTTGCCTGTAAACTTCTAAAGCTACAAGGTCTCTTTTTCCCTTCATTTTCAGACATGATGATAATATTGAGGCATTATTTGATGAGGCTTGTGAACGGTATTTGGGTAGAGTGGAAGGTAAATCAAAACAGAGAAAGCGATCCAAACAAGCACACTTGAAGGATGATCTGCAGGTAAGTGAGGCTTAAGTTGCACTACAAAATTCTTTATCTGTACATCCTCTCCTTAGTTCTTTTCCTGTTTCCTTTTGCTATGGGACCGAGTTTCTTGTTTCCTTCAACGAGTACTTTATATAAATTCAATAGAGGTCATTCTTTTAGCACTTGATTGATGATGCTCTGCTGGATTTAGTAGGAGCTAACTTGGTTGAGCTTTGTTTTAATTTGGCAAAGATTTAAATCTTGTTTTTCTGGATCAAAATTGATCTGTAAAACACTCCAAATCTTGATTGTGTTTGCCCCAGGGAGTACTAGGCACAACTTCATATCCTTCCTATATACTTGATTTGTTATTATTTACATTTATTTCCTATATTACAACAACTTATTAGCTGTAATAAAGTGGCATGCAGATTTCAAATAAATATTAACTGAGATTGTAAATTTGGTAAGATTCAGTTTTTACCTAAACAAAAGTCAAATTCAAATTGATTTAAATAAATCCTGATTGGCCTTAAACTAGGATTACATAAAAGGATTGAATCAAATTTTGATCTTTATCTTAAACTTTCCAATTACCTTAAATCATCTAAAAAATGTGTACAAAGTGGTTTGTTTTTTAACATGGCTTCTTCAAGTTACTCAAAAGTTTTTCTTTTCTGTCTTTCTTTGCATTAATGGTAGTGCTGCTCTTTCTTTTCCAGGATGGCAATGATGATAGCACAATGATTCATTCTGCTCAAGACTCTGAGAGTGACATGGAAGATAATGAAGTCAACCCTCTTGTTGTGCCCCTTGAGGATGCACCACCTCAGGAGGAGATTGTGAAGAAGTGGTTTACTCAAGATGTTTTTGCTGAAGCAGAAGAGCAGGATGTCTTGGACATGTATGACAGTAATGATGAAATGGAAATAGATGGAGGGGCTAAGAAGATCCAACAATCTAAGGAACTGAAAAATGATAAACAGCAGGGAGAAACTAAGGATATGACGAGGAGGAAAACAAATGGTGGCTTACAGGTCTCAGCTTCTAAGACAGATGATGATTTTGAGATTGTTCCTGCTCCTGCTACTGATTCTAGTGACTCATCATCTGATGAATCTGATGACGATATTGACACCAAGGGTGAAATATTGGCTACAGCAAAAATGACGCTAAAGAAAAGGCCTAGGGAAGAAATGATTGATGATGCTTACAACAGATATATGTTTCACGATGAGGGGTTGCCGAAGTGGTTCATTGATGAGGAAAAGAGAAATTTCCAGCCAGTGAAACCCGTGACAAAAGAGGAGATTACTGCAATGAGAGCTCAATTTAAAGCAATTGATGCTCGGCCTGCAAAGAAGGTTGCAGAAGCCAAAGCTCGTAAGAAACGGGCAGCACATAGAAAGCTAGAGAAGTTTAGGAAGAAAGCTAACTCAATATCAGACCAAACTGAAATCTCTGAAGGTTCAAAGAGAAAAATGATTGAACAACTATACAGGAAGGCGTCGTCAACAAAAAAACCAGAAAGGGAATATGTAGTGGCAAAGAAGGGAGTTCAAGTTAAGGTTGGCAAGGGAAAGGTCCTTGTCGATCCAAGAATGAAAAAAGATGCAAGAAAGCATGGAATGAAAAAGAAGACGCAACCAAAAAGGAAAAGGCTCAGGAAAGGCTTCAGCAGCAGCTTAAGCTCATGACTTTTGTTGTTCACATTTTGAAATGAATTAGTCTTAAGATTTTCTGGTTTCTTATTGCCTTTTTCTTGTAATACCGTTTACTATTTATATACATTTAATTGAATGCATTTAAATCATAATAATCTTTTTTTAGTAAAACTACACTTCAATCGGAGGTGGCTAAGCCATAGAAATCTTTCATAGTAAGAATACTTCAATCAGAAGCAATCTAATTTCGTAAATCATGAGATGCTTTATTTGAAAGCACCCTAGAATCATAGTCACTACAATTTTTTAATGTGTGCATAATTTCAAAACTTCAACTCATGATCATAAGATAGACATATAATATGGGTTCATATGAAATACTTTGAAAACATGTAATTTGAATCAAATTATGCATAATAAGATTAAATACAATCGATTGGATCATAAATAATTGAAGCCATGGAGAATCATATAGAGAATAACACTAGAAATTTGGGTTGAAATCATTGAAGGAAATAGAGAAATCTTTGGGGCTCAATGGACGAAAGAGAATCCATTGATGAATTTCCCACATACTTGGGCCTTGGAATTAGAGGAAGAGACTTGAAAGTTTGAAGAACCCTAATCCACTTGAGAGAATCCTTGGAGAGAATTTAGAGAGAAAATCTTGACGGATTTTGAGTGAATGGGGGGAAATAGGTAGGTTTTGAAGAGTAAAAGCAATCATAGGGCTTAGTTATAGGGTCAAAATGGCATAGTTTAGGAGTAGAAAGATAAGAAATGGCCCAAATAACCCTGACTTAAAAACTGCCAGAGGTGACCTACGGTTCATACAAGCTTTTATGGACCGTCCTAGTCATCCGTAGATCAAAGTGTTAGGGTTTTGCCCTGATTTTCTTACCTTATTTGAAATTTATTTTTTTCCTAAAAGAAAAGACAAAACATTACCATAAATGTTTTTACTTTTCCTGAAAGAAAAATATAATATTCTTCCATATTTGAGTTATTCTTTCCTTGGAAGAAAAGTTTGGAACTCTATAAATTGAAGACTCCTCTTCTCATATCAACAACACAATAGCATCTACAATGTAGTCGTTTAAGAGTCTTGTTTATGGGGAGATTTTCTCCTAAACATATTTATGTTTTTTTAATATTAGTTTTCAATATGTAGGTCGCTTGACCAAACCATATTAATAATATGTCTTTAACATGTTTTTATTTGTCGTCTGATTTGTCAACCATATGATTTGCAATTATAAGCTTCCTCACGACACTCTAATCACTTTCGAACCCAACAAGTGGTATCAGAGCACATGGTTTAATGATCCAATGGTTCAACAAGATTGAAGACAAGTTCAAGCGGTTTCAAACCAATTTGCAACAAATTTGATGATAATGAAGAATTTTGTTAAGCTACATGTGGAGAAGAAGTTTCAACCATATTTTCAACAATCCTATTGCTGCAATTTTTAAAAATAAAAATGAAATATTTTTAAACCATTTTTAACCCATATATTTTAAACCTTATTTTTAACCATGGCAAGCAGCAGTGATGAAGACTATGTGAAGAACAAGATTATCATGCATATGAAGAAGGTGGATTAAATTTTGTCAAGAAAATCCAGCCTAAAGGGGAGATTTGTTAGGGTTTTTCCCTGATTTTCTTACCTTATTTGAAATTTATTTTTTCCTAAAAGAAAAGACAAAACATTACCATAAATACTTTTACTTTTCCTGAAAGAAAAATATAATATTCTTCCATATTTGAGTTATTCTTTCCTTGGAAGAAAAGTTTGGACCTCTATAAATTGAAGACCCCTCTTCTCATATCAACAACACAATAGCATCAATGTAGTCGTTTAAGAGTCTTGTTTATGGGGAGATTTCTCCTAAACATATTTATGTTTTTTTAATATTAGTTTTCAATATGTAGGTCGCTTGACCAAACCATATTAATAATACGTCTTTAGTATGTTTTTATTTGTCATCTGATTTGTCAACCATATGATTTGCAATTGTAAGCTTCCGCATGACACCCTAATCACTTTCGAACCCAACACAAAGTACTAGAAGCCAAAATTCCAATCACTTTTCACGAGCACTTCCTACGGTTCGTAGACCCTACGAGCCGTAGGTCCCAACCGTAGAACCCAAAAGTCGATCAAAATTTCACCAAGTTTGGACCCCTTCCTATGACCACTTCCTACGAGTTGTATATACTTCTACAGACTGTCATAGTGGTCTGTAGGAATTCTTCTAGGACTTGACGTTTTCAACTTTTCTCACGCCTCTCCGACGACTGCCCTCTTACAGAATGTATGACCTTGTACGGTCTGTAGGTGGGCTCGTGCAACATGCACCAATAGCCAAATTTCAGAATTTTCTTCCCAACTCAACTTATCAAGTTTCGAGGTGTTACATGTTTAGTAACAATTTTCTTGTCTCAAAACTATGTACCCCGTATGACTTAGTCTTAATTGAATCTAGCTAGTGGATCCATATAAGCTCATGATTATGGTTCTTACCGTGGCAAGTAGAATACTTTTCTTTTTCAGTGTCGGAACAATACAATGAACTCCATTTATAACTTACATGGTTTATGTCGGTTAATAGTATTTCCCACAAAGGTTATGACTTCCTCAAAGACTTATAATATGATAATGATTTAAAGAAGAATGCATGACCTTATACTATATTTTATGAAATCATATGATCAAATTTATGTTATGTTTACTTGGTCATTGCATTATTATGTTTTCAGATTCATCATACTATCTTGTTATAATCATGCATCTTTCTCCATATTCAGTACATTCTAAGGACTGACCAGATACATCTCTTGTGCGTATATTATTTTATAATATAGATTTTGATGCATATTAGTCAGATCGCGGTTAGTATTGGATCCTATCAGCTGATCATATTTGGTGAGTCCTCATAGTTCGGAGACATGGTCACACTTATGCTTTTATGTATTTTTGACTTATTCAGTTTTCAGATTGTTCAAGTGAGCTAGGGTTCGTCTTAGTTTTTCTTATGTAGAAGAAGCTTGTTGTTAGACATAGTGTTTCCGCATTATGGTCTTTGTACTCTGATTCAGTATTATGTTGAGATTACTATTTGAGACTTAGATTCTGCTTATCTCTTTATTTCAGTTATGTTTTTATCTTAGTGTCATACTACACCATATGGTTTGCTTAGGGTCTCTCAGAATTCTAAGTACCATGTCACGTCTAGGCGGTACTCTTGGATCGTGACAAATTCAAAGAAAAATGCAATTACAACTTAAAGACACTTTTGGTATGATGGATAAACAAAAATAATCTTGAGTTAAAATTTTAATAACTCTTAATTCCTTGTTTGGTTTCAAAGTCTGGAATAACTTATTTTAAGAATAATAATTAGTATTGAGATAAGTTATCACTGCCTCTGGGTAGAATAATAATCTTGGAATATCTTATCTTGAAATAAAATAGTTAAATAACAAAAATACCCCCTCAAACCATTTTTATAGATCACTTTTCACATCCTTTACACTTATGAAAGATATTCATATAATCAAAAAACTTATTTTTAGAAATTATGTAATGTATATTAACTTTAATACAAGAAACTAATCTCAACATAATTAACTTTAAGGGTGTATTTAGTTGGCTTCAATGTTTTGAAAAATGTTTTCTAAATCAACTTGTTTTCCTCAAATTTAAGGAAAATGTCTTTCCTTCAAAAATTAATGAAAACATTTTTCAAAACTTTACTTCATATTTCAATATTTTTTTTCTTACTCTACCCCGTACCCTGTACCCGACCCTCCCCATCCATTTTTTTTAAATTTTTTCTTATTTTTTTTAAATTTCAAATATATTTTTACCCCTACTGCCAAACCAACCCCCCTCCCCCAAACAAAAAAATAAAAAATTTAAAAATTATTTTTAAAAAATATTTCAAATTTTAAGATTTTTTTACCTCACTCACCTCTACCACACCTACCCCCACACACACAAAAAATATTTTGAAAAAATATTTAAAATTCTTAAAATTGCATTTTTACTCCATCCCATACCCTGACCCGCTCCCCCATCCCCGTCAATTTTATTTTAAAAAAAATATTTTTGAAAAATATTTTCTTGGGTCAGGTCCTGGATCGAATGTCTAGGTCAGGGGTCCTAGGTCAGATCTCAGGGTCGTATTTTGGAACGATCATCGGGGTCTTGTCCTAGTTTAGGTGTTTGGTCCTAGATCAATTATCAGAGTTGATTTTTGGATCAGAAATTACTTTCATAAAGAGTGCCAAAAATAAATGATATTTTATAGAAAATATTTTTCTTCACCAACCAAATATTAAAAAATATTTTTTACTTACCAACCGAATATGAAAAAATAAGTTAAAAATCCACTTATTTTCCAAGAAAAGATTTTCCTTCCTACCAAACACACCCTAATTACAAGAAACAAAGTAGCCTAATACTCGATACACACCCAATTACATGTTTTAGGCTTTTGGGTTGTTCACGCGGGCAACACGTGAGAGAAGCATACAAAATCATATATAAAGTCGCCCAGGGGCCAAAACCCTAGCAAACTTGTTAAACCCTCTTGGTTGAAATGGGGAAGGTGAAAGGAAAGCATCGTTTGGACAAGTACTATCATCTTGCCAAAGAACAAGGTTATCGTTCTAGGGCAGCATGGAAGCTTATCCAACTCGATTCCAAGTTCAGCTTTCTACGTTCATCACAATCAGTACTTGATCTTTGTGCAGCACCTGGTGGTTGGATGCAAGTTGCTGTTAAGCATGTACCCGTTGGTAGTCTTGTTATCGGTGTTGATTTGGATCCAATTAGGCCAATTCGTGGTGCTATTTCTGTTCAACAGGATATCACTACACCTAAATGTCGTTCAACTATTAAGAAACTTATGGCTGAGAATGGATGTAGAGCTTTTGATTTGGTTCTTCATGATGGTTCACCTAATGTTGGTGGTGCTTGGGCTAAAGAAGCTACTAGTCAGAATTCATTGGTTATTGATTCGGTTAAGCTTGCTACTGAATTGTTGGCTCCAAAAGGGACTTTTATTACCAAGGTACTCATTAAAATATTTAATCTTTTTGATTTTGTTAAGCTTGTTGAAGTTATTATGAATGTTGCTGAATTTTGACAAAGTGGAAAAGACCCTTTACGTTTTACTATGAGCTTGGTGTTTTTTTCATATCAGATTCTGAATCTGCGATGACGAGTTCCTTAATTAGTAAATGTAATTGGTTACTGCTCTTGTTAAGTTTTCGTTGTTATTTATGCCTATATGAATCATGTAGAGTAATGCCAGAAAGCTCTAGTAGTATATGACTTGTAATTTTGAATTCCATGTTGTTGGAATTCTAACTATGTTTAACACAGCCATTTGGCTAGAACAGTCAGAAAATTTTGAAATTTCATTTCAACTGAGTTACTGATTAAATTATTTTATTTCCTTCATATGGTTTACCTTGCCCGACAGCTGTGGTCTTTTATTCTATATTCTAGTCTTTGAGTGTTTCTGCTGTAGCTTTCCCAAAGTGCATCCTTTAAAGTTGATCCTCATGAAGGAATGAGCACTACATTATTTTACATCGCTGCCAACTATCTAAGCGCTACATCATCATTTTCCTGTTCAATAACTATGTTCTTTCAGTAATCTTTTTCTTGATATATCATTCTTTTCATTGTTTCATCAGTGTGTTTTTTTGAATGGTTGAGTGAATCTCTGAAGCCAATGGTGTATTTGGCTGAATTCTGAGGGTTTAATCTTTGCTTTAACTATATTCCATGACCTACCGATTATTTATTGTGCCATACTTCCTTCCTCATATGTTGGCAAAACTCTTGGTATGCACATGTAGTTGTCCAAAATGAAGCCCTTGGCCTCTTTTGACAATGTTGAATCTGGTTCTAGTATCAGATCTATTGGTATTTACACTTAAAAGCAACCTCAAGTAACATTTTTTAGGTTCATTCCTTTTTCTGCTGGGAGGCGATGATCAATATTTGTATTTGTGTATCCGAGCGTAATTGTGATGAAAATACATTTTCTCATGCTCATACAAACAGAGTTGTCCGGTAGACTGATATGGTCTCGTCTTTTAGATTTTCAGATCTCAAGATTATAATGCAGTTCTTTACTGTCTAAGACAGGTAAATTTCCACATCTATATCAATCTCAATTTTTTTTTCCACATCTATACCCAGTTTTATTTTCATGTATAAAAGGATCAAATGATCCCTCACTTTTGGGGTTCATCTACAGCTTTTTGAAAAAGTTGAGGTGGACAAACCTCTGGCCAGTCGTTCAGCATCTGCTGAAATTTATATTATAGGTTTTAAATATAAAGCTCCTTCAAAGATCGATCCACGACTTCTTGATGTAAAGCACCTCTTTCAAGGAGGAAAAGAACCCCCCAAGGTACTGAAAGAGTTTTTGAATTATGGTCCTCTCTCACACTCTCTCCTTAAACCCCTCCCCCTTTTATCTCTTTTGCATGCTAGGTCCGTGCACTTTCCTTTTCCTTAACATATAGACGCTCCTATAATCTCATTGAGCTTCTTGTGTGTACTTAATCAGGTGATTGATGTACTCGGGGCGACGAAGCAGAAGAGACACCGTGATGGGTATATCCTATTTTGCTGTGTATTTATGCATTTGAATAATTGTTACAAGTCCATGAGAAGGAACATGACATTCCATTGACTATAATCAAATGATAGAAACATGTTATTTGTGCATAGATTTTTGGGACACCGAACTTTGTAAACTTAACCAGTCTGCTTTTAACACTTCCCAGAATATGCCCTTGTAGTGGAACTGAGGCAGGAAAGCAGATGATGTGTTTGTCCTTTTTTACAAGTAAACAATTCACTAGATGTAGTATCTATGGGGATGCTTGACCTGCTTCTCATACGAGCTTGAATTACGAGAAGAAGCTGAATCCGTCTTTGTTGGCTAAATAATGATAATAGGTGGCCATTCATTTGAAGAGATGCAGTGATATTATATAAGGAGAAAGACAATTTGCTAAAAATAAGTTGTTTTTTCCCTTTTCTTTTGGTTTCGTCACATGGGTTGAGTTCTTGTGAGATTTTTGTTGAGGAAGTTTTAGCAAAGTGAAAAACAAACATCTGACAATGGGCCATGATGCTAGGTTGAGAGGTTTTACTAAGTAGTTTGAGCAATGAAAAGAGTGTAACATTGTCAAATGATGAATGGGACAAGAGAGAGTGTGTGGTGACAGAGAGAGAAAGGTGCGAGTGTGTGGTGCTCTGGCCTTTGGCCATTAAGGGCTTTTACTTTCTGCGTCCCCAGCATCGCAGCAGTTTGTCTTTATTCTTCCTAAAACTTGGTCTGCTTCACTTCCTTCATGGTCTCGCAGGACGGTGGATTATGACTGATTTTGTTCCATCAAAATAAAGTGGATGTTTGTTTATCAGTCTGATGCTGAAGATTTCACTCTCCAAATCTCTTTCTTTGCATGTATTAATGAGAATCATGGACTGAGTTGATAGTGAAGCTCTCAGGTTGCTTTGTTTGCTTCACTAATAAATTCCAGCCTCAACTTCTACTAGTCCGTTTTAGAGCCTTTAATTGTTGGGGTAACATGTGAAACCTCTTAGCTCTTGTTTGGCCATAGATTTTGAAGATGAAACTTGAAAATTTCAGTTTCTGAAGTTGTAATTTTTGGAATTTGAAGTTTTGTGAGTGGAAATCCCAAAAACCCAAAAAATTGAAGTTCACAGATTTGAAGCTTCAAAATCCAATCAAATTTCATGGCCAAACAGCTATTTGAAGATAATTTTTCAAAATCGAGTCCTAAAATCTATGGCCAGATGCTAGCTTAGTATACTGGGCTCATCCTTTTTGTTATCCATCATTAATAGATGATGTCATTCCAGTAGCTATTACCTTGACATTTGAATTTCTAACTGATTGCCAGCTTTCAAATGATTGATGTTAACTTTGATTCAGTCTAATGGGTTTGTCATTATTAGAGCTAATCTGGGCGAAGATTTGAGTTAATTGATTTCCTTCTTTCTATTTTCAGATGCATGAATTATCCCATCACACTTGCATCTATATGACATTTTTATAAAATGAACCTTGCAGGTACGAAGATGGAGCCACAGTCCTAAGGAAGGTGTGCTCAGTTGCAGATTTTGTATGGTCTGATAACCCTGTTCAGGTCCTTGGTACATTTTCTTCAATGAGCTTTGATGATTCTGCCTGTTTGGCCATTAGAGACCACACTCTCACAACAGAGGAGGTATATTACATGTGGTCTATTATAGGCTATAGCCTGTTGTTGCTAGATGCTGTAGTTGCTTGCTATCGTTAGACTTACACTTCAATTTTTGTGTCAGGTTAAATCTCTATGTGATGATTTGCGTGTTCTTGCAAAGCAAGACTTCAAGTATCTCTTAAAGTACGAGACAGAAACCTTTTTAGCACCTTTCCGTTTTGGGATGCTCAAAGTTCTTGATTGAATTTAGTTTCATTATTCTCTATTCTCATTCTTTTATGTTCCTCTTATGATTTTTTGATGCAAACTTTTTGTTTTACTAGGTGGCGTATGCAGATAAGAAAAGCTTTATCTCCTGAAAAAATAAAGGCCCCAACAGTTGTTGAAAGTGAGAGCAAAGAAGGTGAAGATGAAGGTGAAGATGAAGATGAAAGAGTTCTCAATGAAATAGAGGAGAAAACCAATATTTTGGAGAAAAAGCAGAAAAAAGAGAAGAAACTTCAAGCAAAAAGACGAGCCAAGGTTTACGCATATGCTTCACCAAGTCTCTTTCAATTTCTGTTTTGGTTTGCTGTTGTTGTTTACACATAGTTAAGACTGTTCCATACAACATCATGTGGGGAGTGATATTTTCTGTTGAGCTCAGAAGAATTAATGGACAAACAAGTATCCCAAATTGTGAATTTTGTGCTTTTCCCTTGAGAAAACAAGTGCGCTTTCATGCATTTCAAGTTTTCAACGTTTGGAAAAAACTTATGGTGGCTCCTCTCCGTCTTCTGAATACCCTCAAACATCTTTTCTTCAGGGTATCTTAGCTATAAACCGAATTAGTCGAACTAGAGCCTGGATAAAGTTGCAGTTCAGAGCCAGGCTGATTATTTATTTGATTGCCTGTAGGTCAATGACTGAAACTCACACCAGGGCATTCTGGGAAAAATTAAACTTGCTACTAAGTATTATTTGGTAGAAGTCTTGACATTAGGGTTTCTTGATTTTTTTTATAACTGAGAAATCCTCGAGTCCAGCGGCTCTTGGTTTGAAACACGGTGGATGATGGTCTGTCCCACTACACTTCTCCACTTAAATACCAGGCTTTTTTGTGCAGTCAGATTCAATCTGTGACGAGGTGGTCTATAGTACCTGCTTGTTTCTGGCTGGCTATTTTGAGAGAAAGAAACCTCAGGTGTCATGAGAATATTACTAACACTATTCAGAAGGCTAAAGAAAATTGCATTAACATGTTGTATTTTTGGTGTAAAGAAGATGGTATAGAAGAAGTAGAACAGTTAGTAGATTTCCTAGGATCTATGTAATTATGGAAATAACTTGCATCTTTTTGGAAGTACCCAGCACACCCTTAATGCTGAAGAATACAACTCTACCTTTATCAAAAAAAAAGAGAAAAGATTCCAATCTCTGATGAGCACCTAATTCACACATCACTTGTTGTGCTCTTAACACTAGACCAAAATCTGGTAGTGTTTTCTTGAATTGATATGTACCCTCCAACAACTTCTGTTACTTTCCTAAAATCATGAAGTAGTCACATGGGATCTATTTCACTGACTGTTACCCCTTTATTTTTCTGATTGCAGGAGAAAGCACGCAAGGCACTTGGGATACAAGTAGATGCGACAGAGGATGGCTATGGTGATCAGGATTTGTTCTCTCTATCTTCCATCAAGGTATTTTCACACTTAAGATTCCTTGTTATATCATTTGCACTAGTGGACTGGATGCGACTTTTACAGAGAAATTGTTTTTCCTTAAAGTTAATCTGGTTGAAAGCTCTGTTCTTCATCGTCCAGATGAGGTCTCGTGTATTTGAGAAAATCTACATCTAGATATCAACTAGATATTGTAGCTAAAAACTGAAATAGTTGCTATGTGATAGTATCTACTTGTCTATTTTATTGTTAGGTTTGTTTTATTTATATATTTGCTTTAAGTTCGTGTTATGAAATTTGTGGTAGTTGAGTTGGATGATGCTTTAGAGGAGAATTTTGTAATAGGAAGAATTCTTTCTACTGAGTCTTGACAGCTAAACAACATTCTGAAAGCATATGGGAATTGATCAACATGGGTTGTTCTCTGAAGTGGTCACTTTAACTTACAGAACAAGCTGGTGAAAAGGGTCAACAGGTGATTTTGATTTTAAAAGGGTCTTCTGAATTCACTTGCTTTTTAGTTGGAAATGGTAATTTGAGATTCTGAGAGAAAAAGGAATGTAACATTAAATTGAATGATGGTTTCCCAATTTTAGATTTTCTCCGAAATGACAGGAATGTTATGGTAGGGGAGCTTTTAGTAAGGATGGTATGCAGATTTTCTGGAATTTAACTCTCAACATATCCATACAGGATCTAAAATTTGAGATGTAAACATTACTTCAAAGGTTATATAGCCACACAATCTAGGGGGATGACAAATTAGTTTAGGGAAGATCATCCTCAAAATGATCTTTGATGTAGTTATATCATAACCAGCCATTCATTGAGGTGATTTGATGGCACCCTTTTGGAATCATTGTGGATGCTATAGAATGGTTGAAGGTTAGTTCTTTTTTGGGTGCATCTAGTGGGATGCTATTCTGAAAGAAGATAATCTGAGGAGATATGTATCATAATATTTATTGTTGCTTATGTAGAAGACACAAGGAGGAGTAGACCCACATTTTCCCAGTTTCTGCTAGTTTCATCAATAAATCTTACATTCTAAAGAAGTGATGAAAGTTGTTAGACATACATATTGGAGGCTAGGCAAAAGAGGTTATGGAAGATTTCCTCCATTTGGTATTTTTGGTTAATATGGAGGGAAGAAATTTTGAAGGAATTGAGTGCTATCGGGGGCGTATCCAGGATTTCGGCTAGATGGGTATTTCGGCTAGATGGGTGCACGATTACGAAAAAATGTATCTTAAATATAAATTTGATCGATTTGACTTTTAGGTTCTTAATATGAACCATTAAATTTTAAAAATTATGGTCCAAAATATATAATACTACTAGTTTTAAATTTTAATATACACATTTGATTTAATTATATAAAATATTTATAGTGCTAAATTTTTTAGGAATTTTCAATGTAACACACTTGAAAATTTTGGAAGATTAAAGGAAAAAACAAAAGCAAAATTAGTTGAAACGTCAAAAGTGTAACTGATAACCACTTGGAGAGTTGTTACTCAAAAAGACAAGATGGATATATGATTTAAGTTTCTATCCTCACTTAGAGAGGTGCACCCAATCATCATCGTATTATTATATGATACTTTGAACATGGGTTCACACATCTATATTTAAATATTTTTAAAAAAATATAACACTACTATATATGATCTAGAGAGGGAAGCATGGGTTCACGTGAACCCACGACACCCCCTCTAGATACGCCTCTGAGTGCTATGCAAGTTGAGAGTTCGTAATTTTTTTCTTGTATTTATTGCATAATGTCCATCTTATGCTATAATTTTAGGCGACTCAATAAATGCATGCACATTTGTAACTATAACTCTGCCTTAGTGTGGCATAATGGGCACTTTTGACTTGTCCACGAAAAGAGAAGAAGATATATAATGAGAAGTAAAATGCATTCTTTTAAATTACAATGTTGTAAACAACCAAAAATTAGCCTTTGCTGGAACTAGTAAAGGGAATACATACAATATTTTTTTTTCCATCTTTTTATATTCTATCTAAGAATTGCAAAGGGGCAAAAAGCGGTAACGGTGATTTTGACTGTTTTCTTCTCATAGTTGTCAAGTTGCTTCAGATCTTGGCTCTAACTACAGGTTCTTCAGAGTTGCATCTCCATAACCACTCCGTCAAACATGCACTTGCTATAAGTTGCTAAATTTCTGATGGACAACCCTCCCTTATTTTTGGTTTAGTTACTTTACTATATCAGATAATATTGGTGACTTTGACTAATTATAGTTGTCAAGGTGCTTTAGAATCTTTCTGCGGGTAGAAGTAAAATTGATATTTAGAACCATAACATTTTTTATAGGGTACGGCATTTCATGGATGTGAATGTTATGATTAAATTTATATGTTATAATATACCCTAAAGAATTATCCATGATGTAATTAGTTTAGTTCAGTAAATAGAAAGGTGCAGTGGATGGTGTTGGGAGGTATGTGGTTTGTAGGAACAGCAGCAGGGGAGATGTGCTTTTGAGCTTTTGTGACGTGGTTGAGAATTTCAAGGATAGAGAGAACAGGGAAAGTTAAATCCACCCTCTCCCAATTTATACTCCACACTCGTTTTAAAAAAATTATTGAACCAAAAATATAAGGAGTGTTCAGGAATGCACACCATTTCAATTTCCACATTTGTTCAATAAGCAATGTGGATGTCTGTAACTTGTGGACATTCAGGAGCCTATGGCATCCACCAAGTAAAAAGGTGGTGTATCTGGTTGACCATCCTACAGTTGGGAAAATCTCAGAGCATTCTGAGGAAGTGTGAGGGTGTATTGTGCGGAGACGAGATAAGCAGAAATGAAAATAGGGATGAAGTTGATACTTCCAGGACTACTGTTGGACAGTAATTTCTTGGAGTGACTTTGGACCATCCTTAACATGGCAGTGCTGAACAGCAAACAGAGAAGAGAGAGGAATGACACTTGAAGAGTATTGCTTTGGACCATGGCAGGAAAGGACTGTAAGACGCAGCAAACAGGACAAAGTGTGAACTCACTGTGAGATGGGGTTATCATATTATATAATAAGAAATAAGAAATAAGAAAGACATATCTTTTGAATAAGTTGGAATCGTCAACCTTGAATAAAATGCAAGGTAAGAGTGATATCTTTATTGGCTTCTCAAAATGGGACCACTTTAAGCGTTTCACTTAGCAAGACTTGAAGGTTATCTTTCCCTTTTCCCCATCTTTTTTGATCTATCTTTTAAACCCTATTGAGAATAATCCTTAAAATAGTAGTAATGCTTTCTAGCTTTTTTTCCGAGACCAAACACATGCTGTTTTTTCCAATCCTTTCCATTGTTAGATACGTGATATGCAGATTTGTTTCACTACTAATCTTGATAATTTTTCTTTTCACCCAATTTAATTCATTTTTACTGCTATGTGAAGAGTCTGCTACAATATTTGTTAATTATATGCTTCACATGCATTTGAAAAAACATTTCAGGGTAAGAAAGATCTCGTAGCTGTTGATAACAGTGAATACGACAAAGA
Source organism: Solanum etuberosum (assembly GCA_029582245.1). Lineage (NCBI taxonomy): Eukaryota > Viridiplantae > Streptophyta > Magnoliopsida > Solanales > Solanaceae > Solanum > Solanum etuberosum. The sequence goes on along the minus strand of JAJONR010001126.1, from coordinate 64,439 downwards.
AACTACTGAGGCAAGCGATGAAAGTGACGAGGAAGCCCAGGAGCATTCATCCAGTGATCTGGACTCTGAAGACGAACGCAGAAGGTATTATGGCCAGCTTTTTGCGGATCTGCTTCTAAAATTGATTGTTGCCTGTAAACTTCTAAAGCTACAAGGTCTCTTTTTCCCTTCATTTTCAGACATGATGATAATATAGAGGCATTATTTGATGAGGCTTATGAACGGTATTTGGGTAGAGTGGAAGGTAAATCAAAACAGAGAAAGCGATCCAAACAAGCACACTTGAAGGATGATCTGCAGGTAAGTGAGGTTTAAGTTGCACTACAAAATTCTTATTTGTATATCCTCTACTTATGTTTTTCCTGTTTCCTTTTGCTATGGGACTGAGTTTCTTGTTTTCTTCAACAAGTACTTTGTATATAAATTCAATAGGGCTCATTCTTTTAGTACTTGTTTGATGATGCTCTGCTGGATTTAGTGGGAGCTAACTTGTTTGAGCTTTGTTCTAGTTTGGCAAAGATTTAATTCCTGTTCTTCTGGATCAAAATTGATCTGTAAAAGACTCCAAATCTGGATTGTGTTTGCCCCAGGGAGTACTAGGCACAGCTTCATCTCCTTCCTATATACTTGATTTGTTATTATTTACATTTATTTCCTGTATTACAACATCTTATGAGTTGTAATACAGTGGCGTGTAGATTTCAAATATATTAACTGAGTTGTAGATTTGGTAAGATTCAGTTTTTACCAAAACAGAAGTCAAATTCAAATTGATTTAACTAAATCCTGTCTGTCCTTTAACTAGGATTACATAGAAGGGTTGAATCAAATTTTGATCATTATCTTAAACTTTCCAAGTGCCTTTCATAAATCATCTAAAAAAATGTGTACAAAGTGGTTTGTTTTATCACATGGCTTCTTCAAGTTACTCAGAAGTTTATCTTTCTTTTGTCTTTCTTTGCATTAATGGTAGTGCTGCTCTTTTCTTTTCCAGGATGGCAATGAGGATAGCACGATGATTGATTCTGCTCAAGACTCTGAGAGTGACATGGAAGATAATGAAGTCAACCCTCTTGTTGTGCCCCTTGAGGATGCACCACCTCAGGAGGAGATTGTGAAGAAGTGGTTTACTCAAGATGTTTTTGCTGAAGCAGAAGAGCAAGATGTCTTGGACAAGTATGACAGTGAAGATGAAATGCAAATAGATGGAGGGGCTAAGAAGATCCAGAAATCTAAGGAACTGACAAATGATAAACAGCAGGGAGAAACTAAGGATCTGACGAGGAGGAAAACAAATAGTGGTTTACAGGTCTCAGCTTCTAAGACAGATGATGATTTTGAGATCGTTCCTGCTCCTGCTACTGATTCTAGTGACTCATCATCTGATGAATCTGATGACGATATTGGCACCAAGGCTGAAATATTGGCTACAGCAAAAATGATGCTGAAGAAAAGGCCTAGGGAAGAAATGATTGATGATGCTTACAACAGATATATGTTTCACGATGAGGGGTTGCCAAAGTGGTTCATTGATGAGGAAAAGAGAAATTTCCAGCCAGTGAAACCCGTGACAAAAGAGGAGATTGCTGCAATGAGAGCTCAATTTAAAGCAATTGATGCTCGGCCTGCAAAGAAGGTTGCAGAAGCCAAAGCTCGTAAGAAACGGGCAGCACATAGAAAGCTAGAGAAGTTTAGGAAGAAAGCTAACTCAATATCAGACCAAACTGAAATCTCTGAAGGTTCAAAGAGAAAAATGATTGAACAACTATACAGGAAGGCGTCGTCAACAAAAAAACCAGAAAGGGAATATGTAGTGGCAAAGAAGGGAGTTCAAGTTAAGGTTGGCAAGGGAAAGGTCCTTGTCGATCCAAGAATGAAAAAAGATGCAAGAAAGCATGGAATGAAAAAGAAGAAGCAGCAGGACAAGGTGAAGAAGGGCAACCAAAAAGGAAAAGGCTCAGGAAAGGCTTCGGCGGCTGGCAACAAGGGAGGCCGGGGAAAATGAAATGAATTTTAGGATCTTTGAGGAGCTTAAGCTCATGATTTTGTTTACACTTTGAAATGAATCAGTCCAAGATTTTCTGGTTTCTTATTGCTTTTTCTTGTAATATCGTTTTCTATTTATATATACTTTTGATTGATGGTACTTTATTGTTTTCTTTTCTTTATATTGTCCACCGTCTTCTCACCATATTTTTGGTGATCTTTCAATATTTCTACATTTTGAGCTTGTAACCAAGGTATTTATTGGTTTTGATGATTAATGTGTGTTGCTAATACTGGAGTTAGAAGTGTATTGAAAAATAAGTGCATGCATATGGATGCTGAAAAAGCTTATAATTTGGATGAAACAAGAACATTCCTTTTCCATTTCTATTTACCCATTTCATATTTTTGTTTTTCGTCTTCCTGGGAAGAACTTGATCTCGGTATACCACCTAAATATCTGTGGCCAGAGAGTCAAATAGGTCGGGAAGAAAGAGTCTCGATCTCGAGGTTGGGGGAAGAATATAAGTCATCCATTTAGTATTTTTATCGTATTAGATTTGCTATTTTATTTGATGGGATTGATTTCGATTATATCTGGTTTAGTAAACATGTCAATTTCCAAGAGCTGCCTTTTAAAGTGTGCAAAAAGATTCTTGATAAATTTATTTATTATCTAGGATTATTTATTGTTAAATTCAGGGAGCAGTATAGCTTAACTGATAAACGATCAAATGAGAAGACAAGTTTTGTTTATGAAATTGGTGAACACCACTCTCCATATTTTAGCTAAACTTTGTACCTATTTTTTCAACATAAGGTACTATTTTCAGTAAAAACATATTTTTATACATGTTAATTTGGTGCGTGGAATATAAGTGGTGCATTGCACATCAATTTTCAATTAACGTAACCAAATGTTTACCTTGTGCTATAATTGAAATTATATCACCATTATTTCTCTTGAGAAATTTAACAAAAAACTACTTTAGTTCACAACTAAAAGCACACAACTAACAAAGAGTAAACAATAAAGGAAGGCAACTATAACATCTCATATGATGCATGTTTTTTTATTAGTGGTGCCGATGCTAATTTTTTTCTAAGTTCTAGATTATTTATACTTATTTTTTGGCATCTATAGGGCACATGGTAATTTTTATCTCAACGTTGACATGAAAAAGATAGTGAACACGCTCTTTTTTGGGCACGTGAAGTTGATGACATACAAATCATCTTTCATGTGAAGTATTTTTCAAAGTCACACATTTCTAATATATAAAAGACTCTATAGTAGACTGCTCTTCGTCGTCATGTGTGCTTCTCCTAGGGTTACATTTGTCTTTTCCTTCCTCTTCTTCTTCAAGCGGTGATTTTTGTGTATAGCCTCATATATTCTTAGGACAGAAACTCAATGTGCTGATATCACCTAGTGCATATCCAAGATACGAAATCGCACAGAAGAGGAATAAATTCCATCAAAATTCAAGATTAACAACCAAAACGTGAAAATGAGAAAGACTCATAATTTTGTCAGCGATAACTCGCACAAAGAAGCATACTTCACATTGAATTAGTTGAAATTCAACTCTAAAAAGCCATGCCTAAGCACGATGAAACAGCAAAATTCAAGCACATAGATCAGAGAGAGAAGTAATTGTTAATCCTTAGCTATAGTTTTGTTGTAAAGTGTAATGTTTGCCTAAGTTTTGAGTTGGGTGAGGTCATCGAATCTTTAGCTGTAGTGTTATTGTTAGGTGTAATTTTGTCTAAGTTTTGAGTTGGGTAATTTCAAGAATCAGCTCAATTAACAGAAAGATTGAACCTTTAGGTGTTGTTTAAGTGTAAAGTGTAATGTTTGCCTAAGTTTGAGTTGGCTGAGGTCAAGAATCAGTTTAATTAACAAAAAGATTGAATCTTTAACTATAATTTGGTTGAACAGTGTAATGTTTGTCATTTTAGTGACAGAACAATGATATAACTATTTAAATTCAAAGTTAGCCTTACCTACCATTTCTTAGGCTCATTGTAGACAGTGAAATTTTATTGATAAATCCATACTAAATTTGGATTAAATCTTAAATTTATGATACGTTGACCAAGTCAAATTACTGGTTAATAAAGTCGGATTAATATTTAAGTCAAAATTATATGACTTAAATCAAGTCCAAATTACATTTGGGCCAGTCCATTAAGTTGACAAGATGAGCCCAACTCATGTTCTTCAAGCCTAGGGGTCAAAATTGCTCGGACCAAAATACCCCTAAAGTCCTAGCTCATGCCTATACAAAAAGGTCTTCATAAGACCAAAAGAAGAGATACAGACATACACACATAGATAATCCTTGCTTTTCAGTGGTGATCAGCAAGTCTTCCGCATACAAAGAAGTCTTCGCTCCAAGTGTTGAGCCGCAAGTATTCCATCAAATCAAGAGCATCATTGAAGAGAAGAATCAGGGGATTACATATCTTTTCTTAAAAATTTTATAAAGATTGTAACCTTCGCATAAATTCAAATACAAATACTGTTGTTTGCTTGCTATTTTCCTTTCCTGTTTGCTGTATTTCAGGGACGAAACTTTAGATGCTTACAAATTGACACGCCCAGTGGGACAATCTTTACCTCTCATCTTTTCTCTTCAAAAATCAAGGTTCAAAAACACTGAGATGGCTTCCAAGAAGATCAACTCGAAATCTGCATCTGCATCCAAATCTGGATCTACATCCGTATCTGCATCCAAATCTGGATCTGCATCCATATCCGCATCTGCATTCACATCTGCATCCGAAAAAACTGATGGATCCAAATTCTGCATCGCTGTGGAAAACATCCTTGATGTTACTGTGGGAAACATATGACCTATCACAAGGAACCAAGCCAAATTGCTAGGACAACAAGCCTCACAAGTGCCGTCCGAATCTGTTATTGTCTTTGGTTTGTCTTCAAAACGTGTGAAGTCTCCTGCGAAAGCCGCAAAAGAAGACATCGCCGAAATGGTCGAGAGGGTTCTTGCCTAATTGAGCCCATCTACATACAAAAAGCCCTTCGCTTCGGCCGACAATGATGTCTTAAGCACGGGATCTACCCCACATAACATGTTTGTATCTCATGTTTGTGAAAATTAATGTTATTCTCCATCACCTACGATGATAATGCACACGATGGTGGTCGAAACTTCTACCATAGAAGAACAACTTGCGACTTTGACGAAAGCAGTTGAAGGCCTATCAAAGGTCAAGACGTCCAAATTTCCAAGTTGACAAACATGATGGAGAATATGGAGAAAAGAGAATCCACCCAATTATGTGAAAATCTTCATGAAACTCAGGAGAAAAGAGAGTCCTTCACAAAACAAGAAACAATCATCAAAGAGTTTCAAGTGTCTGCCGAAGGTCTGATTCCTGTTGACAAATTGAAGGACTTCATCAAAGAGACTATCAAAGATAAATCTGAGTCCACGTCCAAATTTTTTCTCACATACGTAAAGCCATATTCTCAAAGAATTGATAACCTTAAAATACATACCGGCTATCAACCTCCTAAGTTGCAGCAATTCGACGACAATGGAAATCCGAAACAACATGTGGCACACTTTGTCGAAACTTGCAATAATGCTGGAACATATGGTGATATCTTGTTAAGCAGTTTGTTAGATCTCTCACAGGAATTGCTTTCGAATGGTACATATATATTGAGTCTAGTTCCATCGATAGCTGGGAGGAGATAGAGCAACAATTCCTTAAGCGTTTTTATAGCACAAGGCGTATTGTGAGCATGATAGAGATTGCAAACGCCCGTCAAAGAAATGATGAACAAGTCACCGACTTCATAAATCGCTGGAGGAGTTTGACCCATAACTGCAAAGATCGCCTTAGTGAAACTTCTGGGATCGAAATATGCATCCAAGGTATGCATTGGGATCTTCGTTACATATTGCAAGGCATAAATCCTAAAATGTTTGAAGAACTAGCAGCGCGTGCTCATGATATGGAACTGAGTATGACTTCAAATTGAGATCAAGAGTTGTCCAACTTCGAAACTTACAAAGAAAATATAATTGACATTGAGGATGAGGACAAGTTTTCATCTGAAATCAAAATTGAAGAGTCTATGTAAGTTGACATGCTCCTTGATGTACGAGCCTAAACTGCAAATCATAATGCTCATCGATGCACGAGCTTAAAATGCATGTCATGAAACTCATCAAATTCAAGCTAAATTTTCAAGCTCCAAAGCTCCTCAAATTCGAGTTAAGTCTTCAAATCAAAATACTCCTAGCTCATGGCATAAAGCTCATCAAATCCGAGCTAAATCTCCATGTCGTGAAGCTCGTTGAGTTCAAGATAAGTCTTCAAGTCACGAGGCTTCTCAAATTTGAGCAAAATCGTTAAGTTTCAAAGCTCATCAAATTCGAGTAAAATCTTCAAATCAAAATGTTCATTGACGCACAAGTCAAAAAATATATGTCATGAAGCACATCAAATTCGAGCTAAGTTTTCAAGTCAAGAAGTTTCTCAAATTGGAGCATAATCTTCAAGTCTCAAAGCTTATCAAATTCAAGCAAAATCTTCAAGTCAAAATGCTCCTTGACGCATGAGTCTAAAATGCATGTCATAAAGTTCATTTGTTGAATCTTCAAGTTTCAAAGCTCATCAAATTCGAGAAAAATCTTCAAATCAAAATGTTCCTCGACACACGAGCCTAAAATGCATGTCATAAAGTTCATCAAATTCTGTTGAATCTTCAAGATTCAAAGCTCATCAAATTCGAGCAAAATCTTCAAGTCAAAATGTTTCTCGACGCATGAGTCTAAAATACATGTCATGAAGCTCATCAAATTCGTGCTAAGTCTCAAGTTTCGAAGCTCTTCACATTTGAGCTAAGTTTTCAAATCATGATGCTTCTCAAATGCGAGCCAAGTCTTCAAGTCAGAAAAGCTCCATGAAAATGAGTTAAATCTTCAAATTGTTACTCCTGGCCCGCAAGAGTATAAATTGTGTACGACTCCCAAAAAAAAAAAGTCCGCTAGGTTAAAAATCTCCAAAGAGGCGGCCTAGGCAAAAGTTAGGACTCCCCAAAAAAAAAAAAAAAGTCCGCTAGGTTAAAAATCTCGAAAGAGGCGGCTTAGGCAAAAGTTAGGACACCAAAAATAAAATAAAATTAAAAGCTAACTCTCTGAACTACGTAATGACTTGATCCTCTTCACTGAGGTACGTAAGCAACTTAGAGTATTATTACTCTAGGTTCAGTCATAAGAATAAAAAAAACAACGTCGCCATGTGAATGTCATTCTAATCCTTTCAAATGAAGAGTCAAGCACGCAAATTTTGAGCAAACTTCAAATACAAATCTGTACTAATCCGTAAAGCCCATGGACGTTATTTTTATACAGATTGAAGATCTCGAAGTTATCTTTCCAAAAAAAAAAAGCTCATTATTCCGGTGCTCCTACTCCATGTAATAAATTTTCTTCCACATTTGCGCAAAGCTAAAGAAAGCTGAAGATTCAAGCACACAGATTTTGAGCTAACTTCAAATACAAATCTGTACTAATCCGTAAAGCCCATGAATGTGATTTTTATACAGATTGAAGATCTCGAAGTTATCTTTTCAATAAAAAAAGAAGCTTTTATTCCGGCGTTCGTACTCCACGTTGTGAATTTTCTTTCACATGTGCGCAAAGTTGAAGAAAGCTGAAGATTCAAGCAGGTAGATTTTGAGCCAACTTCAAATATAAATCTGTACTAATCTGTAAAGCCTATGGACAAGATTTTTATACAGATTGAAGATATAGAAGTTATCTTTCCAAAAAAAAAAGAAGCTCATTATTCCGGCGCTCCTATTCCACGTTATGAATTTTCTTCCACATGTACGCAAAGCTGAAGAAAGCTGAAAAGTTAACGTTTGGTTTCAATCTTCATATAAATGCTAGCTTATGAAGTCCTTTTTACAATAAAGAAAGAGGGTCGTGGAAAGAAACAAACAAAATTCAAAATTCAAGACGAAAAGATTCTAATTGAAATATAAGTCACTATTTTATTGCTTGAAATTGGAAGAGTTTTTACACATCAACAATCATGAGGAAGAGATAAAGAAATGGACATATCATCCCATACAAAAGGTCTAAGTATAAAATAAAAATAAAAATCAAACGTCATGAAGTGGTTTGTCAACTCGTCTTGGATGTCTTTATCAAGTTCGCATCACCTCTTCATCACACATCATCACTTCAAATATTTTTATGTGTCGATGCAGCCGTAAGTGAGCCCTATCTTTGGCATGGGGGCATATTTGAAGTCTGATTTGTGAAGTTGATCATGTGACAAGTAGTTGTTCTCCAGAACTAGGATACACCACCAAAATCTCTTTCTCGGCAAAGTCAAAACTACAGAAGAAGAGACATAAATTGTGATTTGTTGGCAAACTTCAATTTAGACAAAGATGCACTAAGTGTTGTTCTCGCAAAAGCCACAATTGTAGAAGAAGATGCACTAAGTATGGTTCGTCGCTAAATTCGCAACTGCAAAAGAAGAGGCATCAAGTGTGGTTCGTCTCAAAGTCGCAACTACAAAAGAAGAGGCATCAAGTGTGGTCCGTCGTCAAAGCCGCAACTGCAAAAAAAAAGAGAAAATATTTCATGTGTGGTTCTTGATCAAAGCCACAACTCTAAAAGAAGATAATCCACACTGCAATTGTAGAAAAAGATGTACTAAGTGTGGTTCATCGCTAAAGCCACAATTACAAAAGAAGAGGCACCAAGTGTGGTTCGTCTTCAAAGTTGAAACTACAAAAGAAGAGACATCAAGTGTGGTTCGTCGTCGAAGCCGCAACTGCAAAAAAAAAGATATTTCATGTGTGGTTCGTCATCAAAGCCACAACTCTAAAAGAAGATGATCCACGTATGATTCGTCATCAAAGCCGTAATTGTAAAAGAAGATGTACTAAGTGTGGTTCGTCGCTAAAGTCGCAATTGCAAAAGAGGAGGCACCAAGTGTGGTTCGTCATCAAAGTTGAAACTACGAAAGTAAATGCATCATGTGTGGCCGCAAAAGAAAAATAAAATGCACCAAGTGTAGTTCGTCATCAAAGCCACAGTTACAAAAGAAGACGCACTAAGTGTGGTACATCTCCACCAAAGCCACAATCGCTAAAATATTACACCAAGTATGATTCATCGTCAAAATCGCAACTACAAACGAAGATGCACCAAGTGATTCCTCGTCAATTATGGATTACCCCTCATTTTTATGGTGTGATATTGAGGCTGTCTTCGGTCCATCGTAAAACTATAAAAAAAAGAGAAAAGTGATGTGTCTCACGGTGCCAATTGCACGAAGCTTCAAATCGACATGGTAAAAATTGTGGCATATGCTCTCATGCTCGTCATGATTAATATGGTTATATTGACTTAAGAGATTTTTTTTCTTTCTCCATGTAGATGATGACAAAATTCTCAATCAATATGCGGCTCTTCGGCAAAGATGCATAGAAGTAAACTCATGAATGTTGTCCAAAATCAATTTGATCGCTAACTTTAAGAAAATCAATTTTGGTCAATCCATATGAACTTTGACTTTAATTTTTGGATATGTTGTAGAATTAAGAGTCTATTTTCTATAGAATAAAGTCGCTCTCCATTCGAGCTCTCCTACGCCAAGATACAAATTTTTGGTGAGGCTCCATAAATCTGCAAAACAATAATGATAAAATTGAAGACCAACTTCAAAAAATTAATTCTCGTCAATCCATGAAGAGTTTTACCTATATTTTTTAATATGTTGTAGACTTTGATGTCTAGTTTCTATAGAATCAATTCGTTTGTCATTCAGAATCTTCTACACCAAGATAGAGACGTTTTGGCGAGACTGCATAGAGCTATAAAAAAAAGAAGAAGACAGATTTGATAGCGAACTTCAAAAATAAATTCCCATAAATTCAGAAGAGTTTTGATTCTCAATTTCAGATATGTCGTAGACCTATGAGTCTAGTTTCTGGAACATCAAACGAATCATGATTTTGACGTTTCTACAACAGGTTATGAATTTTCTACCGCAGGTGTGCTGTGCTGAAAAAAATAACGAAAATTGAGTTTGATATGCCTCAAGTTGACAATCAACCATTGTTAGAGGATGTGTATTTATAGAAATCAAAAGTACATAAATTGTGTTCCTACAAATTATGGAAAAACCATATTTGAAACAAAATTATGGTAAATTTTCCTAGGAACCAAATTATGGTAAGTTTCTATAGGAATCAAGTTATGGAAAATTCCATTGGAATCAAGTTATGGAAAATTCCATTTGAATCAAATATGGAAAGTTTTGAAAGACTCCGAAAAAAATAAAATTCACGAATACTTCAAGCCTTGTCTTTAAAGGTTCGACAAGTTGGACACCGCAACAAGCCTCGAAGCAGGGGGCATTTGTAGACAGTGAAGTTTTATTGATAAATCTATACTAAATTTGGATTAAATCTTAAATTCATGATACGTTGACCAAGTCAAATTACTGGTTAATAAAGTTGAATTAATATTTAAGTCAAAATTATATGACTTAAATCAAGTCCAAATTACATTTGGGTCAGTCCATTAAGTTGACAAGATGAGCCCAACTCATGTTCTTCAAGCCCAGGGGTCAAAATTGCTCGGACCAAAATACCCCTAAAGTCCTAGCTCATGCCTATATAAATAGGTCTTCATAAGACCAAAAGAAGAGATACATACATACACACGTAGAGAATCCTTGCTCTTCAGTGGTGATCAACAAGTCTTCCGCATACAAAGAAGTCTTCGCTCCATGTGTTGAGCCGCAAGTATTCCATCAAATCAAGAGCATCATTGAAGAGAAGAATCAGGGGATTACATATCTTTTCTTAAAGATTTTATAAAGATTGTAACCTTCGCATAAATTCAAATACAAATACTGTTGTTTGCTTGCTATTTTCCTTTCCTGTTTGCTGTATTTCAGGGATGAAACTTTAGACGCTTACACTCATATATTAAACTCATATATTAAACCTACCCTTTCTTGCACTCCCGAGCATTTGCAGAGAAAACGACAACAACACCGTCAATGTAATTTCATAAGTAGAGTTCAAGAAGGATAGTGTGTACATAAATCTTATCCATATCCTAAGAAATAGGGAAATTATTTCTTACAGACCCTCGACACAAAACAGTTCGGAAAGCATGAAAAATGATAAGAAAAAACATCTCGAACAATGGTTTGAGCTGATATATGCTCCCCTCAGCTTTGTAATTATATTCTCATTAAAAGATATATATATATATATTTATATTTCATTGCATAACCTAATTAACAATTACAATATGAATGGTAATTGTAAAAATTGTCACGAAAATTTCAAGCAAACTAATAATTGAAGCAAAAAGTCCAGTGCATGTGTATAATCAATTTAAGCTCAACACAAAATCTTTTCTATGATTTCCTTTTGATAAGGTCATAACTATGCACCAAAAATATTTCTAAACCCAGAAGAAACACCAGTTCCATCAAATACCATATAAAGAAAACCAAAAATTACTACTCCCTATGTCCCTAATTACTTAGCCACTTTTGCTTTTTTAGTTGTCCCTAATTACTTGTCCAATTTGATAAATCAAGAAATGATTTTTTTTTTACCTATTATACCCTCAATTAATTACTTTGAAAAAGATAGAACTTTTTGAAGATCTTAAGTTTTTAATTCATCCACTTCATAATTAATAGGGATAAAATGATAAACTTAATATGTCAATCATTGTTTTCTTAATAGGTGTGCCAATTCAAAAGTGGACAAGTAATTAAGAACAAAGGGGGTACTAATGAAATCCGCAAGCAAATCAATATCGAACCGAGAGGAAAAAAGAGAACTCACTAAGTATAGATCAGATAGGTCCACTGAAATACATAGCTCGAGCGAAATCTTCAATAAATTCACCCAAAAAGAGTGACGAAAAAGAGATAATCCCAAGTTGGAAGAAAAAGATCAGAAGACATTGTTGTGTTCTTCAAGGCTGTGAGACCCTCCAAATTCAGAGCCTTGAAGACACACAACTATGACCTCATCTGAAGAAGAAGAAGTTAGGGTTCATTCAAGGGCATCAATTCACCATTCATCTTGAGTCCATTCCTCCACGGGGTCCCCAAGGTTTTCAATTTTTCAATTGATAAAAAAATAGGGTTCTTCTTAGTTCTATATGAGTTTCATCCAATTATGATTTTTATTATTGATTAAGTATTCTAATGCATAATTTAATGTTAATACATGAAATTTAGTTGAAATTATGTGGACCTGATAATGCTCAAATCACCCTCCAAAACCAATTGAAAGAGTGAGTGATCGTAGTCAGTAAAAAACCAACCAAAGAGTCAGGGTCGAATCCCACAGGGTCGAATCCCACAGGAAATGGTATATCGTGGAGAATTCATTATTATGAAATTTGAACTTTAAATCAGCTCATTTGTAATAGTTAGAACAATTGGGTGGATAGTACCACTAACTTAATATAAAGATTTATTTATCGATTATCGCAATTAAACTAAAATATCAAAGAAATCAAAAGTTAACAAGCAATCTAGGGGTCCGGGGATTAGAAATCGATGTCACATAGGGGTGATTGTGTTGCTATATAGTGATGAACATTTATGAATAAGCTAAGTCATCTTCATTGACTCTAATTATCTTCTGATCTCAAAGCATCTATGCATAGAATCTTCTTTCGACCTCATCTTAATGCCAATCCTAAATAACCCTATACCTTACTCTATTCTCTCTTTCAAGCATAGGGCAAATAAATCTGACCCATAACCTCTCTTTCAAGCAACCATATACATCAAACCTAAATTGCTAGTATTGAACTAATCACCCTCCAATCAATCTCTTTCGAGCATCAACTGGAGATCGAAAGTAGGAATTAAGTTTGCAACCTTAACTCTTGAGTTAACCCCATGGTAATTAGACCAAATTCATGCATGAACAATAATAAAATAGAGCATAGCACAATACTCACTACATTAAATAAACACCCAACCCCATTTGAGCACCCCTAGATCTCGGGGTTTCAGCCACCAATCACAAAAAAGTAAAAAAATTATACCTTCCATGAAAGTAGCCATGGATAACATGAAATCAAACAATTTAGAGTAAACCCACATTGGATTCAATCTTCAATTTATCAAATTCAGAGTCCAAATTGTAAAACCCCAAAAGCTAGAAAAGTGTTCTTTAAAGGTAAAATGTTCTTCAATTTTCTAAAACTACTCTCTAAAAGAAAACTCTATTGTGAACTCTCTTCCAAAAAAATTCTCTTTAAAATGACATCCTTTGGGCTATTTATATTTTCCAAAAATTTGGCCCAAAATTGCACTTAGTGACTTACTCGGTGACATTATCGAACTCACCAAACCTGTTGGCAAATTACCCTACTTTCCTTTCCACACCCCAACTTAGGATTTTGGCCTAAGTTGGCTATTAAAACATTACAATGCACTAAAAAGGATTTTTGGTGAGAAGGTAGGGATAATTTGGTTCAAGAGGCTTCTTTTGGTTGTCAACAAATAAGCTAGGCTCAAGTGGTGCCAACATAGATTCACACCCTCACAAGGTAGTCACAAAGGCTTTATGAACAATTTGGTTCCTTCCTTGAATTTTTGCCCATGTCTCACATTCACCAAGATTCACACAATTGGACTAACAAGGTAAATTCTAGGACTTCACATGCATGCTTTCAAGTAAAATCTCACCCCACATGGCACTTAGAAATACACTCATTTAGCACACCCCAAAAATATCAAAAGCATCCGTGCGATGTTCATTGCAAGGCTCACATCAAAATGTAGCTAGTCAACAAAAGATTCAAAGAGAACATTCAAATGTGTAACCACATCGATTTTATTATTGCAACCAACACAATGAATCATGCTCATCACGAGTACTATTCAAGACATCAATATTGCACAATCGATCCTCAAATTCTTATCAATGTAAACTTTAAAAATTTCACGATTTGAACTCATGGGGGGTTGCAACATCAAGGGAGAACGAAATAAAAGTAAAGAGACACACATTTACCCAAAATAGCACTCTAATATAAACAAACATCAAACTATAATTGTTCAAAATACAAAATAACAAAATATAATCAAAAGGGGAATATTGGCATGAAGGCCTTCACCCCACCAAAAATAGAATGCAACGTCCTTAATGCAAAATAAGTAAAAGTACTGGGAGGCTAAGAGAAAGGGTCCCCTTGACAGGCTATGCCTATGGAACACCCTCATCTGGAGTCTCGGGTGGAGAAGCCTTAAGAGGGGCATCGATGCCTGGAAATAGAATCACTAGAGGTGGCATCGAAGGCTCAACTGGGGCATCAATGCCCGTCTCAGCAATAGGAAGTATGATAGAGTTTGGAGTGATCCACTAGACCCAACCTCTGAAGTCTCTCGAAGAGATCTCTCCAGGGCATCCTGAAGAATGACCTCCTCCGTCTCATGTAGCTCGGTCAGTGTCTCAGCAATCCCATGCTCTTCAGCTTACTACTCCTCCTCGGCCCTCTCACTATCATGCTCAACGACAGTCTCTACATCCACAACAACCACAGGATCACTAGAGGAAGGCACAAAACTTGGCATCTCGGGTGCATCAGGAAGGGGAACCTCACCCCAAAGCATGGAGATATCCGTTGAATGTAATTGGACCACCTCCACCCTCAAAGTAGAAACTTCAGCCCTCAGGGTGTCTAGTGCACCGAAACTAACCCCTGTCCTTCTCCCGAGCCTCTATCCTAGCAATCAGATCATCTAACCTCAAAGTGTGGATCTCTATTATTCCTTCACACTTGACCACTCGCTCTGTCAAAGGGTCCATGGCCTTTTGTATGGACTGGTCAATGAGCTTGGGCAAGTCATTCTAAGCTTGGGCAGCTCTAACATCTGCTGACTGAGCAAAGTTGCCCATATGATAGATCAACACCTGGGTCAAAGGGGGACGAGTAACAGGAGAGGGGGGAGGCCTCACAATAGTTGCAACAATAGAAATAGGATGCACAGGTGCAGAAACAGAAGGGCCAACAACAAAGAAAGGTGCGAAAATACCTGCCTGCTCCACAGAAGGAGCAGCTGTGCTGGTCTCAGATGCCAAAGTAGCAGGGTTGACCACGAGCGTAGAGTCTGGTGGTGGCAGCTTCCTCCGAGCTACATCATCCTACAAACACTTTTCCTCGATCCTTCGAATGTCACTGGATGAGGCCGGTGTGACCCTCACATCAGTAGAAGCTTGAAAAGGGACTCATGCCCTCTCACATAACTGTTTGATCACAACTAGAAGTAGGAGTGATGTCTGCTTCTATCTCGCCCTTATCAACATATCATCAACAATAATGGCACCAATATGTATGTGCTCTCGATTGATGATGTACCTACTAATACCACCTTTTCGTGGTGAAGGATGGACTCATTCTGGGATGGCATCAGGTTGTTGCTGATGAATCCAAACCAATATCTAGCCACAACATTCAAATCCTTCTTCTCGATCCTGGCACCATCAACCATCCAGGAGGGGAAAAAGTGAGAGATCAAGGATGCCAACCAACCCTTTAGGTAATCCAACTCGTGGCGCATCTGGAGTGAATATAAATTGGATTTAAATGCTGGCATCTTCAGTGCGGTATTAATGGCTCCTGCATTGCACCGAACCTTCTTTCCTCTTACTTCCACTTCTTCGCGTGGTTTCCAAGATGTGCTCTTTCACTTTTGTGTAGGTCTTGATTATATGCTATATAGAACTCCCTCACCCAAGAAAGGATGTGAGGATTCCTGGGTTTGGTGAATCCTTTGAACTTGTGGAACTGTATCGTATCCCAGATGGCTGTGTAGTTGCTCACAACTCCATCTATGGAGAGCAGTCTCTCATCAAGTATGGTCCGCTCTCTAAAATCTTTGAGACTATTCAGGGCTCTTGGAGCTATAACCAAAAGGACTCTGGAAGCCAGTACCTGTGTAGATGAAGGTTGCACCAACTTGGATCAGATCTCTGTCCTCTTTCTAACTACCCCTTGTCTAGGCTGTACTCTTTATTGGGTAGATGATTATGGAGGGGCAGTTTGTTGATGGAGGGGAGCCTCTGAAGTATCATTTATGGAAAGGCCCCGATGTGTCTTTAATGGAGGAGGAGAAGGAGATGACTCTTTATCCGACTCTTTATCGGAGGAAACCACCTGTTTTCCCCTTGTTCTTTCCATTAACTACAAAGCACATATTCAAACAATTTATTTGTGAAGGTTAGTTGAAATCAAATGCACAATGAAGAATATTTCTAAAACACTACTGAGGCTCGCCTAACGGGAAGGAGGAATGCCAAATAGGATCGGCGAACTATGATGAGCTCGCCGAAATGGACAATAGCAAATTACTCAGGGTTAGGGCATAAAGGCAAAGTCAATGCCAACTCGGCGATTCACAGAGTTGGTTTCGGTGGGCTAAGATAAGTTCGCCAAAACTGATAGTGCAAAAGGAAAGGTAACATGCATAAAGGGCGATGTCCTCTCCCACTCGGCGATTCGCAAAGTGGGTTCGGCGGACTAAGACAAGTCCACCGAATGGGACAGTTCCCAAGGCCATGCATATGCAAAAGTAGGTGAGCTGGGTCTTACTCGACGATTCACCTAACTTCCTTGGTGAGCTAAGACAAGCTCACCGAACAGGAAATTTCAGCCCAGTGCCTAATTTTCACAGATAAACCAACATACACAACGAATACTAGTTCCACCCAACATTACAATACATCTATATGATTTTATACCCATGGGTACTCAGATTTCCCCCCATTTATCACTAAACATTGCACTAATTGATGATTTGCCCTTAAGAAAGTAGTAACCCTATCTATCATTGGGAAAAAATATGCAATTGGGTCAACACTTAGCTACTCAGAGTTCACTCACATTAAATTAGGCATATACCCAACAAAATTATCAATTCAATTCAACAATTTAACCAACACAATCACGATTTACCATTTTACATGTATTCACAATTAAAATCACATGTATATAGTTCAATTTCAACAATACGATGCTACCCATCGAAATCAGGCACCCAATCTTAGTTAAAGGGCTCAAGCCTACACCGTATATGCATTCTAAACTCAAAAACAACAACAAAAAGTCTAAAAACCAACCTTAATGCCAAAAAACAATCAGAAACTGAGGGATCAGGGTTGGGTTGACATAAAATCCAAGAAAATGCACTCCTAGCACTTTGAAGACACTCACACGAGACTCACAAACACTCAAAATGTACGAAGCAAGAGAATGGAATTGGAAGGCTCTCAAATACCAAAGGTTTTGATTTTTGAATTTGAAAAGACTCTTAGCCTTTTTATATCAGGCCTGTTCGGAGATCTCGACTAACATCACCGAACTTGTTTGGTGAATCGCAAATTAGAGCTTAAGCTCACCGAACATGCCTGGACAAACACCAAAACTGAAAGATAATTTGGCAGACCCTATGGAGTCCGCTTAGTGCACTTCAGCGAATTGCCCTTTGGAGTTTAGATCGCCGATCTTGACAGTGTACTTCTCCATCTTTTCAAGCTCGAAAGACGAAAAAAAATTAGTCTGCATAATGCCCTCGATGGATTTCCGTTTGGGTTTTACATCACCTATGCTTCCCTTTTCAATCTTCCAACCTCTCCTCAACCTGCACTCATAACACACGTTATCTGAAAGAAGTAAAAACAAACATAAAGACTTAGGTTGCCTCCCAAGAAGCACTTTATTTAACGTCGTGGCACGACATATTGCTCAAACTCAACAACCATTTTTTGGGGTTCGGGATTGTCACTAGGCAAAGTTCCCTTCTGCCTTGGATTAAGATGACTAAAAATTTGACCCAGTTGGGTCTCTAGCTGCTTGATAGAAACTGAGTGTGAAGTCACCATCTGGGATAAAGTTGAGAAGTCATTTTTCAAATTCTTCAACACCTTGTTGTAGATCCTTACAAGCATGTCTTCTATCGGGCTTCCTTCCAGACTACCTGGTTCTTTTGGGCGTGGAAGATCATGGGGAGGCACATACCTATCTTTGTCCATCTCCCTGTCTCTCAAATTTCCACCCGCTAGTCTTTCCAACCACTATATCTATCCTTGTTCCAACCTTGTCGTTGATAATTTTTGTGAGAACCCCCACTTGATTTCCCAAGTATTGAACTTCCTCATTGTATAATGCCTCAAATTTGGCATCAGCTGGGCATTACCCACTGTTGGTTCCAACAACATTTACCAACTTGGTTCCACCTCCCATGACATGTTTCGACAAAAAATTGATTTGGGTCATCATTTTGGCCATGTTTAGATCCCTTTCATGGTCCTTCTAAACTTGTTATTTGCTCAAACCCACTTGTAAAAGAGGTACTTGGTCTTCTCTAGTGTGCCATGCTCGGTTGACCTTAGTCATATAATCTAGCAACAAAGCATATACCTCATGCGGTTGTCTTACTAATCCATGAGGGACTAATGGTCAGCCATACCTTTATTGACTAATCAAGGCTAAAATAAAAGTATTGTAGCAACAAATTGTCCGGAACACCATGCGTTGGACATTGCAAGAGTAAATTTTTGAACCTCAGCCATGTCTCATGCAAGGGCTCACCTTCATTACGCTTGAAATTTTGGATTTGGATATGAAGTGTAACCATCTTCAAGGGTGGAAAGAATCTTTCCAAGAATTCCTCAATTAGCTTATCCCACGAAGTAACAGAATCATTTGGAAACTCCGCCAACAATCTTGTAGCCTCTCCCGTTATAGAGAACGGGAATGACCTCAACCTTACAGATTTTTGGGAGATATTCTTGAACACAAAGGATACACATACCTTCTTTAAATTCCTAAGGTGCTCATGGGATCCTCATGATCTAGATCCCCAAGGATTCCTTTCATTTGGAGCAATTGTATCATAGTTCCGGTGATGTAAAACATCGTCCTCTCGGTTGTAGGAGGTATCTGGATTGCTCCCCTGGTTTGATTGACATTAATGGGCTTGTCATTTAAATCACCCATGTTGTCATTTTGACCATAATGATTGTCATTTTCAGTCCCATGGTCACTCATTTTTTCAACTTTCAAATTAGCCAACAACAACACCAAACAACAAATCTACTATAAGTAAACCAAATTAAAATCTAATTTCTCAATTAGAATTCTCAACCACCACTCCCAGACAGTGGCGCCATTATTGATAACGCTCAAATCACCCTCCAAAACCAATTAAAAGGGTGAGCGATCATAGTCCGTAAAAATCCCAACGAAGTGTCGCGGTCAAATCCTACAGAAAATGGTATATTGCAGAGAATTCCTTATCAAGAAATTTGGACTTTAAATTAGCTCATTTGTAATAGTTAGAACAATTGGGCGGATGGTACTACCAACTTAATATAAAACTTTGTTTATCAATTATCGTAATCAAACCAAAATATCAAAGAAATCAAAAGTTAACAAGCAATCTAGGGGTGCGGGGATTGGAAATCGATGTGACATAGGGGTGATTGTGCTGCTCTATAGTGATGAACATTCATGAATAAGCTAAGTCATCTTCATTGATTCTAATTATCTTTCGACCTCAAAGCATCTATGCAAAGAATCTCCTTTCGGTGTCATCTAAATGCCAATCCTAAACAACCCAATACCTTACTCTATTATCTCTTTCAAGAATAAGGAAAATAGATCCAACCGATTACCCCTCTTTCAAGCAAGTCATAGACATCAAACCCAAATTGCTAGTATTAAATTAATCACCCACCTCAATCAATCTTTTTCGAGCATCAACTAGAGATCAAAAGTAGGAATTAAGTTTGCAACCCCAACCCTTGAGTTAACCAAATGGTAATTAGACAAAATTCATGCATGAATAGCAATAAAACAGAGCATAGCACAATACCCACTACATTAAATCAACACCCAACCCCATTTGAGCACCCCTAGATCTTGGAGTTTTAGCCACCCAACAAAAAAAGTAATGAAATTATACTTTTCATGAAAGCAGCCATGGGTAACATGAATCAAATAATTAAGAGTAAACCCAATTTTGATTCAATCTTCAATTTATCAAATTCAAATTTCAAATTGTAAAACCTCAAAATCTAGAAAGGTGTTCTTTGAAGGTAAAGTGTTCTTCAACTCTCTAAAACTATTTTCTAAAAGAAAACTCTATTCTGAGCTCTCTTTAAAATGACATCTTTTGGGCTATTTATATTTTTCCAAAACTTGGACCAAAATTCTACTTAGTGACTAACTCGGCGACATTAGTCGGACTCACCAAACCTTCTTGGTGAATCACCCTTCTTTCCTCAACCCGCCTTGTGATTCTCTAGGCTTCAAGTGCTTAAACTTCAGTTGGTAAACTCGATCGAGTCAGCCTTTCACACTCGGTGAATCTCCAAGTACCACCTAGTTCGCCTTTCAAGCATTGCATCTTTGCTTTGCACACTGTCACGTAGGGCAATGTTCATCGGGTTCGACGTTTCCATTCGGTGCATCACCATCTTTACTGGAGTCTAATGACCTTCTTTGATAGACATCAATGCTTTACATTATCAACTTGGGAGAGGTCGTGCTCAGTTGGTCGCTCATCATTTTAGGCGATCAATAATACTTATTTACACTTATTTTTTTTATCTTTTGCCATTATTTCAAACATCAGTTCTTGCCTTGTCCAATTACCTTCATTACTGCAAATAATCAATATTATGTTAGAAAAGGACAAAGTTAGGCATTAAAGACACTAATTATTGAGTTAAATTGACCTTAAATGAGTACAAATCTACCACTCATCGGGACCTATGCATGATTCCTGATTTTCAACTATGAATCTACGAAGAACCCGTGAACCTATGAACTATGAATTTTGAAAAATTATGCATGTATTATGAAAATGATGTTTATTATGATAGGGTGATTTTAGATGAAAGTATCAATGTTGTTGTGAAAAGTTTACTCACATATGAATATGATCATGATTGTGAAATGTATTTCTCACATATGGATTCACTTTGGTGAAAGGTTTTCTCACCTATGTTTGAATGGTAATTTAAGGAGTTATTTTATGTTTTGATCTCTAATATGCGGATTGGTGTTGATCATAGCCTTTCCTATGTTATATTGATATTGACTTTTATCTATTCCATTGGGATTTAGACTTAACACCGAGAGGGCTTGAGGTGGAAGCTCAAATAGGGTAGTCTCTAGTAGCAACCTCTAGTCCCTAACTACGTGCCCTTGTTGGATTGTCTTAAATGACCTAGCTAATGGATCCTCTTTAGCAAAATATGATGTGTACGAACTCTTTCTTGGAAAGTAGAATCATTTCTTTCGGTACTAGGTATATACCGAATTCCATGATATAGCTATCATGGTCTTATTTTCGGTTAAAGCTAATATCCCACAAAATGAATATGTTTCTTCAAAGCTTTCTTATGTATCTCATTGCAAATATATCCACCATATCTTATGATTCATATGCTGTTATTTCTTTAGGCTTTGAAATGTTCAAATATTGGTCATGCATTACATGTTTTAATCTATTCATTCTACCATGTATATTTCTCCATACTTAGTATATTCCATGTAGTAATGCATACTTGTGCCTACATTGTTTCACAGATGTAGCATCCAACACCCCTCATGTTCTGAGGACCGAGACACTTTTTAATTGCTTTATGTCTTTCTAGTTTTTGGATGATGTATGTGGTGTATGTGTTATGTCCCAACCACTTCTTTAATATTTAGATGGCTTGTTGTGACTTATGTTAGACTTCTACTTTGTTAAACTCTTTTGGAATATGAATGCTACTTTTGAAATCTTTATTTCATTTACCTTGCTAAGTGGATTGTATAGGGCCTTCCGGGGTTCTATACGCCATATTACACCTAGGGTATACTTTGGATCGTGACAAACTTGGTATTCAAAGCAAAAGGTTTAGAAAGGTCCTATGATGTCTCACAAACCACGTCGAATAGAGTCTTATTCATTAATGTGAAGCACACCATATTTATTAATAAGAGGCTATAAGATGTATAGGAAATTCCATTTCTTTCATCACTCTAAATTCATGTGATAGAGTTTAACTCTATATATTTGTCTCCTAATCCCTATCTCATGCTTTTCAAGATATAGCCCCTCGAAGATCATATGTAAGAAGGAATGTGAATGAGAATGTAGAACAAGAAGCTCCTCAAGTTCAAACCGACCCTTTGGCCGAACGAGTGACTAATGCGGAGTTCCAAGCCACTTTTCAATTATTGGCTCAAGACATGATGACTCAAGCTAATAGGGAGGTTGTGTTCCCTGTCAACCCAAATATGGGTATGACGAGAACTAGTGTGAGGGATTCACTAGAATAATCCCCCGAAGTTTCATGGTTCCAAGGTTGGTAGATCTTCAAGAGTTCATTGATGAGGTTTACCAGATTTGATGATAATGGGAGTGATGCCGATGGAAAAGGTGGAATTGGTCACTTATCAACTCAAGGGTGTTTCTCAAGTTTGGTTCAATCAATGGAAGGAAGAGAGGGCGGTTGATGCGGGTCCTCTTGATTGGGATAATTTTAAGGTCAGTTTTCTTGATAGGTTCTTTAACCTTGAGATGAGGGAGGCAAATGTGCTTGAGTTCATTAACCTTCATCAAGGAAATATGAGTGTGAAAGAATATACTTTAAAATTTACACAATTGTCCAAGTATGATCCTTCTATGGTTGCCGATTCTAGGGCAAATATGAGTAAGTTTGTTTCGGATGTGTCCGAAATGGTGGTTAAGGAATGTCATACCGCCATTCTCTTTAAGGAAATGTGTATTTCTCATTAAATGAGGTATTTCTCGTTTAATGATTCATGCTCAACAAATTGAAGAGGATAAGGTTAAGGAAAGTTCTAGGGAGGCAAAAAGGGCAAAGACCGGTGATGTTGATTTCTCACATTCAAGGTTCGATGGATATGGTCGTTTTAGGTTCCGATAAAGGTTTTCTGGTCAAGGTTCCTCCAATGCTCAGACTCCTAAGTTAAACAAAGATATGGTGTCTAACCCTAAGCCTCAAGGAGGAAATGGTGGTGGAAATGGATCTTCAGTTCCCGTATGCCAAAAGTGTGGCAAGAGTCACT
Organism: Solanum etuberosum; assembly: GCA_029582245.1. Classification (NCBI taxonomy): domain Eukaryota; kingdom Viridiplantae; phylum Streptophyta; class Magnoliopsida; order Solanales; family Solanaceae; genus Solanum; species Solanum etuberosum. The sequence continues at coordinate 41,304 of JAJONR010001126.1, read as the reverse complement.
CGGGAAAATGCTTAATGGGTATGGATAATTGTTTTCGTTGTGGTAAAAGTGGTCATCACTTGAGAGATTGTCCATCTTGAGTCGACAAGGGAAAAATGGTAGGGAAGCTCCCCCTAGTGGTTTAGGTTCAAGTGCTCCAAAGCAAAACCGATTCTATGCACTTCAAACTCGACATGATCAAGAGGGTTCTCTAGATAGAGTTATTGGTATGTTGAAGTCTTTCATCTTAATGTTTATGCTTTGCTTGATCCTGGTGCTACTTTGACTTTTGAGACACCATATGTGGCTATGAGATTTGATGTTTCTCCGGATGTGTTGTTAGGTCCTTTTTTGTCTCTACTCCTATTGGTGATCTATTGTGGCTGAGAGAGTCTATATAAATTGTCCCGTCACCTTATCCCATAGAGTCACTTCTGTTGATCTTGTAGAGCTTGGTATGTTGGATTTTGATATTATTCTTGGTATGGATTGGGTCCATTCTTGTTATGCTTCTGTTGATTGTAGAAACCAAGTGGTTAAGTTTCAATTTCCAAATGAGCCCGTCTAAGAATGGAAATGGGGTAATTCTATGCCTAAGGGTTAGTTTGTTTCTTTTCTTAAAGCTAAAAAGATGATTTCTAAGGGTTGCATATATTATTTTGTTCAGGTTAGGGATACAGATTTCAAAACCCCTACTCTTGATTAGGTCCCCATGGTAAATGAGTTTCCGGAAGTGTTCATAAATGATCTACCTGGTGTTCCTCCCAAAAGGGAAATAAACTTCGGTATAGACCTTCTCCCAGATATGCAACCTATCTCTATTCCTCCTTACCGTATGGCTCCAACAGAACTTAAAGAATTAAATGAGAAATTGAAAGATTTGTTGGATAAGGGTTTCATCCGACTGAGTATCTCTCCATGGGGTGCTCCAGTTTTGTTTGTTCGTAAGAAGGATTGTTCACTTCACATGTGTATTGATCACCGACAATTGAACAAGGTTATCATTAAGAATAAGTATCCTCTTCCAAGGATCGATGACTTGTTTGATCAACTCCAATGTGTAAGTTACTTCTATATGATTGACCTCTGGTCGGGATATCACCAATTGAGGGTGAAAGAGAGTGACATTTTAAAGACAACTTTTTGAACTCGGTTTGATCAGTATGAATTATTAGTAATATCATTTGGTTTGGCTAATGCTCCGGCCGAATTCATGGACTTGATGAATAAAGTGTTTAGACAATATCTTGATACGTTCATGATTGTGTTTATCAATGATATCTTGATTTACTCACGGAGTGAGGATGAGCATGCCAATCATTTAAGGATTGTGGTGCAAGTCTTTAAGGACCAACACCTATTTGCAAAGTTTAGTCAGTGTGAGTTTTGGTTGAGATCCGTGGCTTTTCTTGTTCACATTGTTTCCGGCAAGGGTATTGAGGTAGATCCTAAGAAAACAGAAGTGGTTAAGAATTGGCCTAGACCTCTATCCCCTTCGGATATTCGATGTTTTTTGGGCTTGATCGGTTATTATTGAAGGTTTGTGGAAGGGTTTTCTTCGATTGCCTTTCCATTGACTACATTAACCCAAAAGAAGGTTACGTTCTTATGGTCGGAAGCATGTGAGAAGAGTTTTCAAGAGTTGAAAGTTATACTTACTTAGAATCCTATTTTTACTTTACAGGAAGGATCTGATGGGTTTGTTGTTTATTGTGATACTTCAAGGATTGCATTAGTGTGTGTTCTTATGAAAAATAGAAAAGTTGTTTCTTATGCTTCAAGGCAACTTAATATTCATGAAAAGAACTATCCTACCCATGATTTGGAATTGCCGGCGGTTGTTTTTGCCTTAAAGATTTGGAGGCATTATATGAATATTGAAGATACAATTATTTTTGAGCCATTATTCAAAATTTTAGGTTTTGGAAAACATGAAAAATTATTTTTGACGATCCTACTCAACCACATACACAATCAATTTAAGTCGAATGAACATGCAATACAAAGTACAAATTAATAGGAGAAACAGACGATTTTAAGGCAATAATTGTTATATAAGAATAGAAGAAAATAAAAAAATACAATGATAGTTTAAAAATGTTTAAGATGAAAGTGAAATTGACTTTGGATTCTATTAAAGAGAAATTGAAGTTGACTAAAGATGGCACACACAATTTTATTGATCCTACATATGTATTTTAGAAAATTGATAGGTAGTCTAAGATAGTTGACTTCTACCAGACCTAATATGACTTATGGAGTTAGATTATCTAGCAGATTTATGGAGTTTCCATGTCAATCTCACTTGCAAGCAGCCAAGAGAATTTTGAGATATATTCAAAGTACAAACTCTGATGACATATTTTATTCAAAAACTAATGATAGTAGTCTTGTTGTATTTATTGATAGTGATTGGGTTTGTGATATGATGCAAAGGAAAAAGTACTTCTGGCTATACATTTTATTTGGGATATGGTGTGTTTTCTTGGTCTTCAAAAAAGCAACAAGTTATTGCTTTGTCAACTACTAAAGCAGAGTACATGACTGCAACAAGTAGTGCTCTACACAAGCAGTATGATTGAGAAGGATGCTTGGACCTCTTCAAAACAAGGAAGATAATACTATAAAAATATTTTGTGATAGCGATTCTGCAATTGCATAAACAAAGAATCCAGTTTTTCATGGTCGTAGCAAACACATTGTGTCACGACCTGGATCTACACCCCAACCGAGACATGATACTTAGAACCACGAATGGCCTCAAGATAACCCTTGACATAACATATCAAATCATATCATATGAAACTAATGTGGAAGCTGAAACATATACTTAATAAGTCTTAGTAAGGAAATCAACAAATCCCTGATGACTAAACAACTAATGTCTGAAATAAGCCTCTAACATTTAGCCAAAGGAAATAAGTCTACCGCGACATGGCCCCCATTTACCTCAAACCAAATAACAAAGAAAGTTCTAAACTTTGACTAACAACTAATCTAGGAAGTCTCCGAATGAGAAGGACTCACCAACTGCTGGCTGGAACTGCTGCAACCTCACTAGCCACAAGTCTGAGTAAGGGCACCAGAATCTACATCATCAAAGGTAGAAACTTAGAGAAAAGTATGTGTCAATATGTGGAATGTTTTGAATGAGTAAAGGGACACTAGCATAATCGTAAAATTTCATAACAAGGATAGTAAAATAAGGTTCCCAAAAGCATATATATAGCGAAAGAACTAAAGAGAAAATGGTTGGAGTTTATGTCTAAAAACCATTTACAATCTTCCTTCAGAAGCAAATATAGAGATGAGTCTATTTTAATAGTCTTGCATAATCATAGTTGTAAATAGCATACATAAAGCGAATCAAATAGAGTTAAGAGCATGTAGTAAGAAAAATGCATAAACTAGGGAGTTTCTTATAACCACATACACCATGTGAGCTCATGATGTCCAACAACTAATCCAGTTGGCAGGGCTGCCCTATACCTTACCAGAGTATAGGAGCATATCATATCTATATGGATCCACTAGTCTGAGCCTCTCAAGGCTAAAAGGTCAACCGAAAAGGCAGTAAAATATAATCCTATGGTAGCACAGAGTTATGGGACTTGGGTTATCTAAAACCCGTGCCCTCTCAGTACTAAATAATCCTCCAAAAAATACATATATTCATAAAATTCTCATAGGTATGAAAACTATTTATCCGTTTGAATCATATATGAGACTAAGCTCAAAAGTCATATCTAAAGTAACCTGAATTTAGGTTGAAATTCATATCATACTATTCTTCATGCTTAAAAGTCCTAAATGTTTCAAGGAGCCATGGAAATCCTGCTAATCAGTACAATAAAGTTTTTAAAATCAAAGTGAAACGATGAAAACATGAATTACTGAAGAATATCATAAGTTCATAAAAAGCCCTAACTTTGCTTCTAACAATATTGAAGAATTCTTGAAAATTAAAATACTTTAGGCATGAGAGTGAATGGATACTCTCATTGAAGCCTTACATACCTGAGAGATTGATATTTGAGAAAAAAACTTGCTTGAAAGACTTGAAACCCTAGATTCTGTCTTGCTTACGGCAGTGTTTGAGTTTGAAGGAGTTAAGAGTGTAGCAACTGAGTCTTGAGTGTGAAAAACCTTTTTAATATGCAATATGGCATGGCTTAGACTTAGAAAAAATAGGAAAAGGAAAAAGAAACCCCAATTAAAAACCTTCCAAAACATTTCCATGGGGACATCTACGGTCCGTGGTTTAATCTACTAACCGTAGATCCCATCCGTGGAAGTCAGACCCAAAAACAAGATCCAAAACTTTATTCTACCTGCCCAAAATACGCCCCGTAGATGGGTCCGTAGGAATTAGACTCAATAATGACTTTCAGTACTTTTTTCCACGGATGAACAGTACAGGCCGTGCTTCGACCTACGACCTGTAGATTAGATCCATAGAAACTGATTTTGAAAACTCTGTTCTGATAGTTTCTGGTAAAACAGTCATAAGCTTTTACACTCTAAATGAGGCAAACTTGGTGGTATTGTAAAGAAGACTTAGAGACCTTTAATTTGATAGGTCATGGGCCACATAATTCATTATATTCTAAGAGATTTGATCGATAGAATTTGACCCTTACATGAAGTAATTCAAAAACTTTAGTCGATATGAAGGTTTTGAACTAGACTAAGTGCTGAAGGTCTCTTCTGAACCTAAACCACTTCCAATACACTTCTCATACATAAGAAATGAACCTTAACACATAAACACAAGTAGGACATCAACCAGTTCAAGTTTATATACTTACGACGGAAGATTCAAATTCTAAGTATAAAGTTGCGAGGTTTTACACATAGACATCAAATGGAACTTCCCTCATGATTTGGTTCAAAATAAGGAAAGAGTGGTTGAATATTGCAAGACTGAAGAATAAGTTGCTGTCATTTTCACAAAGACAATAAAATTGGAGCTATTCATAAAGTAGAAGAAGATGCTAGGCCTGGTCACATCTGAAGATCTTTGATTCAGGAAGGCTATGTAGGAAATAAACCAAGAGTAGGAATCCTAAGTAGTTTATGATTTGTTATTTGATTTTTATTTAATTATGTCTAGTAAGGATCTGTATGTTCTAGTTCATATAGGAATATGTTTTCTAGTCCTAGTAAAATTTGGTTTATTAGTATTATAAATAGGGGTGCCTTATTACATATTTTCATGTAGTAAGATACAAGAGTTTTTTGAGTTATTGAATAAAGCTTCCTACCTCTTATTTCTAACATAATAAAGTTCTTCTATATAACTGTTGTTGTGTCTTTCACTTGTGCATATATTATTTCTTTGGGTAACTTTACTTTCCTTCAGTTATACATGCAAGTGCAATGTATCTGAAACTTTTTAATTTTGGAAGTAACAGAATGAGAAAATACATAGTTAATAGATGATCGAAACCCTTTGTCCTCCCAAAAGAGAAGCTAGGAGAGAAAATGAATCTATCAATTGAAGTCCAGAGATATTGCCACCTTTTTTAGAGAATACATGTTGTGAATGCTTCCTCTGACGACAAAAGAGAGGTAATTTGACTGTAGACTGAGTCCAAAAAATGACTAATTCTTTCATCCAGGGATTTTCAGTTATGGTTGCTATTACCTTTTTCTTCTTCAAATTACTTCTAAAGTCGTCATCTGAGGAGCGGTTGTCTAGGGTTTCTTCAGTCATGATTTTGGAATCAAACGTCTCTAGATAAGGAATGAGATTGATACAAAATGAGATTCAATATCTACACATGCACGTGCATGACTCGACGTCTCTATCGATGCAAATTACATTTGCCATTTCCTATTTGTTGTTTACTAGATACTAACAATGTTGTGTTTTTCTCATTGTATCTGTTATATTTTGTATCAGAATGATATTAAGCTTGACTAACAAATTTTCTTATGCAACAAAATTGAATTCTCTCTTTTTTTAATTGTTAAACTACATCTCGCTACCCCGATCCCTCTCTCTCTCTCTGAGAATCAAAATGAGCCCCCACACTTTGCTCTTTTGGTGGCTTTGAACTCCGTTTAAATTATATACACTAACAATGTATATATTGTTTAGACTAATAGTCTAGTATAATCTGTGATGGCATTTTAGTTAACATTTGTACTGTATTACTAATTAATGCTTACCATAATGACCTTACAAGTGACCTACTTATGTAATTTTCTAAAAGTCTTTTTTTATTTTATTTTATATTTTTAGTATGTGAAAACTTGAACTCTTTTAGATATGCAACATATAAGGTTTGGGTGGTCGATTTAGCACCCCTCGTCACCATATCTGTAAATAACCTAAGGAAAAATAACTCATAATTGAATAAAAAAGCATGTCAAGAAAAATAAAAACTAGAAATCGTTGCAATCAACCATTGATACAAACTCACGTACTGAATCGATTCTTAATGATGGAAAGTAATGAATCTTTAGCGTCCTCATCAATTAGCCTCTCTCTCAATTTATAAGCATCCAAAGTCCCCTAAAATCATGTTTTTGATGTATTATACTGTTTAGAATAACTTCGGATCAAACTACTCTGAATAAGGTGAAATAGGAATACTGCTATCTCATGTTTTCTTGCTACTACGGGCTCCACATTATTTTTTTCTGCTTCAATTTCTTTCTTTTATTTTTAATACATATTTTGTCCTCAACCTTTGAATCAATAGAAATTAAATTTCTTAGACTTCTACTCAGAACTAAAGCTTCAACTATTCATTTTAATAATTTTCTATATCAGGGTGTGATTTCTCTACTTGTACAATAATTTTCCTTAGGCATAATATATAAATGTGCCCGTTAACTTAACTTTAGCTGGCAGCTGTTCCCTCAAACTTTTGGTGTGTACAAGTATACACTTAAACTATCCAAACGTTTAACAAGTAGAGACACCCGTACGCGTCCTATGTGGCAAAATACACGTAGGATGTCATGTAGGACACAAATTTCTAAGTAGGATGCCTCATAGGACGTGTATGTCTACTTGTTCAACTTTTGGATAGTTTAAGTGGTTACTTATGCACATTCAAAGTTATGCGAGTTAAGGCCAAGTTAAAAGACACATTTATGTGTTATGCCTATACCTTATTTGGTTGAAGTTTAAACGAGATGTAAACTTTTGTATAACAAAATCTCAATGCCATCAATATTACTTCTAAATTTACATTAATAATTGGCTACTTTTTAATTATACATTTTTGGTGAGTAAACTTTATTGCTAGCTCAAAAAGTAGAGTTTTTGTCGGCCAAAATTGTCCCATCAATCTACTTAACCTTCAAATATAATCCTAACTATCTTTAGTTCCTAATTTTAAATCAAAGCGATCGAGTTATTTGGTTTTGTCGTGGTTTTGTAGTCACTATTGATTATAGGTCCATTCTATTAGTTTGATAAAAAGGTTCTCCACTACTAGGGACTAAATATGCTTTGAATTATATTTAAAAGATAAAAACAAACCTACTCTTACAAATAAGGGACCATTTTGGCTAAAAACTTTCAAAAAGTGACCATCCATGTAATTGTTTCAAATATAAAACCCTAAATGAACCTAATAGCCACAATCATTTGGTTTGTGCCTTCTACACAACTACCATGGAAAAAAAAATGAAAATCCCTTCCTTTCCCCATGAAATCATCACAGAGATATCTCAAAGTTGCCTTGTCAATTCACTGTTCCAATTTAGGTCTGTTCAAAAGCCATCGTAGATACTTGGATTTCCATGTATGATAAACGGTGGGTGGATCTTATAGGGGGTAAAAAGTCTCTCTTGATATTTGGACAATTGTGTTGCTGAAATGCCCTTATTGGAAAAAGAATTCAAAGACCTCGCTTTGGTGCTCATGTCCTCTACCCTCATCCGATTCGCACTTTAAAGGTCACTTATAATCTTTTCTTTTGAAGTGAGCCAAGGATAACTTGTCCACCTTTATGATTTTCATGATTGCAATTGTTTTGTAGATTATAAGGTCGAAAAATTGTGTTCTGTGTAATAGATTATAATCGTAAAAAGTCTCTCTTGATATTTGGACAATTGTGTTGCTGAAATGCCCTTATTGGAAAAAGAATTCAAAGACCTCGCTTTGGTGCTCATGTCCTCTACCCTCATCCGATTCGCACTTTAAAGGTCACTTATAATCTTTTCTTTTGAAGTGAGCCAAGGATAACTTGTCCACCTTTATGATTTTCATGATTGCAATTGTTTTGTAGATTATAAGGTCGAAAAATTGTGTTCAGTGCAATAGATAATCGTACAGGATTTGATCTTTCAACATTCACCATTTCGAAAAGGTCGAATTCATACCTTTGGTTCACCTCAATCCTTTTGTTAGCTGGGGCTTTAAACTGAAAATGATAGTTGATTGGTTAGAGATTCAACATGCTCTTTTAGATATATTACTTAGGCATATAAATTTGATGTAAGACTACCTTAATTTTTGCATTGTTTGCAATTCGTGACACTTTGTGTCCAGTAAGGAGAGTTTTAACGGTTACTTGCCTAGGGTTCCATGACTAATGCTAGTTGAGGATGAGGATGATAGACTCTTTAAAAATGGGGTTGAATCAAGTCAATCTTTTAAAAAAAAACTAGTAATCCCTATAGTAAGATAACCAATTATGGTTCAATCAGATCAATCTACGAGAAATTGATTCATCAACCTCAACCGGACCATTGGCATCAACTACATGCACGCGATTCATCTCTCCAAATCCGCTTCAACCAAAAAAATCATCGAATTCAAATATTAGTGGTACGTCATGGTATTATCTTAGAAATATAGCTTCTATTACTTAAAACAAATTCTTAAAATGTTTCTTTCCTGCTAATAAATTGAATATTGCCTTGAAATTATAAGAAAAAGCATGGTAAGTTGTTGCAATTGTTGTTAACTAACACTAATTGGCTAATATCATGTCATGTTGATTCATTGTGATTTACTTGCAGGAAACTCCTCGCCCTAGCATCCAGATAAACCTTAATGAAATTTAAGATCATTCAATTTTAACTATACCACAAAGAAACCAATGACTTATGAAGGTTACGAAAAGAGGACCATCAACTTATGTACCATCAATGGGTAATATGGAGATATTCAGGAATCAACATGAAATGAGTCATCCCCTGATCCCAAATGGATTACTTCCATGGATGATTCCTATATCAAACAACTTCCATTCATTTTATGGTAATGTTGTATTCCTTTGAGGTGGTATTGCAATGATTCAGGTTAAGGAGCAACCAATCGAACTTTCAAAGTGTGAATCCAATGAGAGAAACTTGCATTAAATTTGAAAGCTTGATTGGTTTCTCCTTAGCCTACATCATTGTAGTAGTACTACTTCTGAGGAATCCAACATTAGCATAAAGTGAACGGAAGTTGGTTGATACAAGATTTATCATGGAAGTACTTCATTTTGGATATGGGGATGGCTCCTTTCATGTTGATGCCTAAACATCTCCATATTACCCATTGGTGGTACGTAAGTTGATGGTCCTCTTTCCGTAACCTTCATAGGCCGTTGATTTCTTTGTGGTATAGTTACATTTGAAAGATCTTGAATTTCGGTAAGGTTTATCTTGTTGCTAGGGTGAGGTGTTTCCTGCAAGTAAATCACAATGAATTAACAAGACATAATATTAGCCAATTAATGTTAGTTAACTCCAATTGCAACATCTTACCATGCTTTGCTTATAGTTTCAAGGCAATGTTCAATTTATTACCAGGAAAGAAACATTTTAAGAAATTTATCGTAAGTATTAAAAATAATATTTCTTTGATAATACCAAGAAGTACCTCCAGTGGCGGATCCAGGATCTGATGATCGTGGGTGCTCAATTCCTTTAACATAAAGTTTCTAGCCGAAAAAAATTCTTTCTAGAAGCTTACTAATATTTTTATAATTTAGTTAGTAAATGAAATACAAAAAATAGAAAAGTGAAAAAACATAAAAGAAATAAGCAAAAATTCTGTAGTGAAAAAGTATAAAAAGAAGTTAAAAACTGTGAAGAAGTTCAGTTTGCCTTTTTTCAACAAAAAGAAATTAAGCTTTTACCAAGATTCGAACCATAGATGCAGGGCCCTAACGACTTTAAAATTCAAGTTTGGAACCAACGCACCCACGAAACCCTTTGTTTAATGGGTGCTGAGAAATACATTATATAACATTTTCAGTATTTTCTATATACGTATACAAAGTTTCCGTCAGGGTCAATGGGTGCTCGTGCACCCAAACCTCAACACGTGGGTTCTCCCCTGAGTACCACTAATTTTTGAATTTGAGAACTTTTTTCGTTGAAGCAAATTTGGATAGATATAGATCTCTTGCCTGTGGTTGAGGTTAATGGTCCAATTGAGGTTGATAAATCCATTTCTCCTAGATTGATCTGATTGAACCATAATTGATTATCTTACTATAGGGATTACTCATTTATTTAAATATTGACTAGATTCAACCCTGTATTTAGAGAGTATTAGTTTCTGGGTATGCACTTTGCGCATATAACCAATGGTATTGAGTATATTATTGCTTAAAAAATTCCTTTTGAAAAAATATCTAATTGAGGTTTCTTACTTTGTCTCACTATTACTTTGACATACCAATTTCATGACCTCCAAATGAATGTACTGGGATAATTATATGAGGATTAATAAAAGAAACTCTGTATACAAGTTAAAAGATGAATTTGAAAAGCAAACAGAAAAAAGTAATGGCTAGCCAAATTAATTTTTTTGATAGTATTATATAGTTTTTTTTTTGGGTAGATTGGTGTTAAAAGATCAAAAGCATGCATGAGATTAATCCTCTACAAAACGCAGTGCACCATTAATGTTTCTTCAATTAAAATCTTGATAAGAGATTATTTAGTTTTTGTACCAAAAGTTTTGTAGGATTAACTTTGATCGAAACAAAATCTTTTAACTTTTTTACTTTGGCCTTTTAAATCTTCTGATAATTATAATGAATGTGTTCAGAATATTATATTAGATTTTTATCCACAAGAGCTTTAAAATAACCATTTAGTGAAAACTATTAAAAATTAAGGTGTAAACATTCTTATTGTTTGTAGTTTGCAAAATAGAATATTTATGAACATTGATACTGTTTTTATGTAGAATATAATTGTCTCTTCATGACTTATCCACCATTAATCTAATGCTATATATTTCATATTCTTTTTTTTTTCTAAAAACATTACCATTCATTTTTAAGGTGAAATTAAAAGTACAAGAGAAATTAAAAGTGTAAAGAATAAAAAAGAAGAAGAAAGAAACACATAAGAGATAATTAGTCTTTCTCTTTTGCCTTTGTCATGATAATGAATACTGAAACGAAATCTAATGTAACAAATGGTTGATATTTGAGCATATAAAAGAATCTTAAAATAAAGCATGTTATTAACAAAGCAACAATTTGACTTTATAGATAGAGTTAGAAAAGACTCATTAAAATTTTAATCACTACAAATGTAAGACTAACACACCAAGCTTCGATATTTCATTAATTGAATTCTTGTCTTTTCTCATGACTGTATAAGGGAGACCTCACAACTTTCACAAAAAATTCTTACATTATTTCATCAACTTAGAGTTCCTACACGCAATAATTGTAGGAGTAGTATAATACCCTAAAAATTTCTAAGCTAAGACCCGAATCATTCGTTATTTGCGAAAAAGGTCGTGATGGGTGATTCTGCAATTGTTCTTAGGTGTTATGGTCAATTCTTTAGAGTGGAAATGAATTTGGATATGAATTAAGGTCATTAGAATCCCCAGGCACAAAGTTGAGTTGAAAGCTTCCTTACCGATTAAGCTTTGATATAAGATTCTACTTAGGTCAACTTCAAAAAATTATATCTCTCAACACAAAATGCATTAGGTGGCGCATGAACTATCAAATTAAAGATCTACAAGTCCTCTTTCCAACGCCACCAAGTTTGCCTCATTTCGAATTTGTAAAAGGTTATGACCGTTTTACCAGAGACTACCATAGTAGAGTTTTCTGAGGCAGTGAACTACGAAACCCTTCTATGGGTCGTAGATTGAACTACGACCCGTACTGTCAACTCGTGGAAAAAGTAGTGGGAGTCAAATTTTGGGGTCCAATTCCTATGGACCCATCTACGGGTCTTAGAAATTTCTATGGTCCGTAATTCAGACTTGTAGAATGAACTTCTGAGCCTTAAAATTCAATGGATTGGATCTGCGGTGCGTAGAAACTTCTATCGATCATAGTATGAACCCGTAGGATGAAATTCTTTCACGACCCAAAAAAAGGACATGATGACACTTGTCTCTTCCCGCCAAGACAAGTTAACCTCAACCCAACAAAAATGAAAGAAATGCAGAAAACAGAAAAGCAAGAACAAGACAAAGACGAAAAACTTATTCATTCTAAAAAATACTCAAAATCCTGGTTGTCATATGTATTAGCCACTAATGAAAATACAGTTTTCAAAGATAAATACAAGTCTCAGTCTTTGTTTCTCAAGTAGAACAAAGCTTAAAGAAAAAGGAAAAGAGGGCCCGCCAGGATGACAAGCAACTACCTCTCAAATCCTTTACGAGCCTCAACTGTTAGGAAGAGAAGAAGATCACACAGGTCTGGACTCGGAACCTATACAAGTGTAGAAGCAAGGGGTTAGTACCAACAACACGGTACCCAATAAGCAACCTACTAAAAAAAGAAACTAGCTAGAAAATGAATACCCCTTGCACTCCTACCGAAATTCCCCAAACTACCTGCGCAAAAATCAGCCCAACCTAGTAATTCTACAATACACGGCTCACAAGGCTCAATATTCACAGTTCAATCTTCACAATTCAACAATCAAACAAATCAAATAAGTCAATCTCAATGTCAAGTAGTTCAATTACACGCAACAAGTACATCAATCACAAGTACCAAGCAAGTTACGCATGAGCATCAAATGCAATAAGTCACAATAATCAATCTCTTGCCGGAACCATTTACCATCGGCACAATATTACTAGCAGGAACCATTTCCCATCGACTTTATAAACACTTATCGGAAATGACATCGGCATCACAATACTCACCGGTAAAGAACTCGGCATAATAGCACTCGCAAGCAAAGGCCTCGACATCACAAAATTTGCCGACAAAGACCTCGGCATAATAGCTCATCATGGTGTTGACAATCAATGCACACAAGCAATATCACACAACATGGGAGAGACAACAATTCTTACAATTCGAGACCACAATCATGCTTTCAATCATTTCATCAATCAATCAACAAGGGTTACAATAAGGCAATTGACATCATCATATTCAACACATAGCCCTTTTCATTTCCACTCCTTTTTACTCATTTTGATATAACAAGTGGATAATTTAAACCCTTCACCTCATCTCCATTACTTCCAACACACTATCAACAAAGGAAGAATACAAATACAAGGTTTAAGAAGCCATTTGCCTTAAATCAACCAACAATCACTCCAATATTTGAGTTTTCCCCTTCTGAATCACTTCCAAAGCCACACAATCTATATACAAGCAAGTATTCACAATCATCTTCCAGAAACAACAATACCCACATTAATTTATCTTGAAAAGTGGGTCAATCAACACAAAACCCAATTCCGAAAATAAGGTTTGAATGCAAAATTTAATACTTGAAAACATTACTCAAGGCTTTAGAAACTCATTAGGAAAATCATTTCGAAATAGGACTTAAAATCAGTTCACAAACTCCATTTTAGTTAAGAACTTGGATTCTTGAAAAACCTCATATTTTGTTGTTAAAACTCATAATTAATCAATGGAAAATGAAGGCTTAGGATCAAGAAAATTTACCCAACTGATCTAGCACAAAAAATCCTTTCAAAATTCGCTACCAAGGGCTCCCCAAGTTCAAATATGGTGAAATGGGGCTTAATACCAGAAATTTTCAGAAAAAACCCTCTCAGGAATCGCACAGGCGACCAGTGGTTTGCTTAAGCGAACCCCGCTAAAAACACGGGTCTCGCTTAAGTGAACGAGTTTTTGCTTCTGCGAAGCTCACGATTGCGAATAGGTCCTTTGCAATTGCGAAGGTCAAGGGAATTTGAACCTTCACAAAAGTGAACACCACCTCGCAAAAGCGAGCTCCTCCTCGCGACCGTGAGAGTTACCAGATTCTGGCACCAGAAAAATCAGCCAACTCTCAAAACATCGAAAGGACCTTGGGATTTGTTCAGAACCCCATATACACAAACCACATATGCAAATCAATTATACTCAATGTTCTGGACTAGATGGAATCATCAAAACACGAATCTGATGTCTCCTTGACCCGAAATCCGTAAAACCACAAGAAACTAACTCATGCATAAAAAGGCTAAAACAAGCTCATGACCTCTTAAAAATCAACCAAGACCTCATATAATCCTAAAATCATCCCTCGAATACAATGAAACTCTCAAAATTCCGATCCGAGTATCCAATCCCCGAATGTTGACGAAAGTCAACCCAAAGGCTAAAATTCTACAATTCCACAACTTAGGACCTCAAATCCTCAAAAAGACTCAGAAATTTGAAACCGACAACTCTAATAGATTAGATATCACATTTAGGGATTTATGGAATCGACAGAAAATCAATTTGAAAATCGAATCTTCAAAAGACACCAAAAACCACTTTCTTTACAACTTAGCCTTTCAAACTCAAAACTTTTCAAATTCTCAACTTTCAACTCAAAGTTCAAAAAACAACTTTTCTAACTCAATCAAAGAAGTCTTAGGGTCAATCACGAGTGGGCAAAATGATAATTTCCATAGAAAAACAAAAAATGACCGACCGAGTCATTATAAATTCAGAGCCTTAAACTTTAATATGAATTCCACGGATGGGATCTACGGTCCATAGATCAAACCACGAACCATCGATGACCCCGTGAAAGGTTTTCAACAACTTTTTTTGTTGGATTTTTTTTGTCATTTCCCACTCTTCCTAAGCCCAAACCATGACATTCTAACTTCAATTAGGGGAATATATTTTACAAAGTACTCTAATTTCTTTTAATTCAACGGTCTCAACTCCCCAACTTAAAAAAGAAAACCGCAAGGAAGACAAAAGCTAGGGTTTCAAGGCTTTCAATCAAGTTCTTCTTCAAACTTCTTCAAGAACTTTATTCTTCTAGGTATGTAAGGCTATTCATAGTGTTGGACGAGTTCATCCTTTCAAGAACTTTGTTCTTCCAGGTATGTAAGACTATTCATAGTGTTGGACTAGTTCGTTCTCATGCCCTACATCTAAATTTAGTCAGTAAGAGTTCAGTCCAGTGGTTTACCCACAGGTTCCATAAAATTCTAGCTTTGATATGAGTTCCTTATTCCATATTCTGAGTTCTTATTTATGACATTTTGATATTTTATGCATTGAGATTATTGGATTGTTGGTCATGTTTTTATTTCATATGAACCCTAGTTGATGGTATCTTGTTGAAAGTCTTTGCGCAATTATTTTTTTACATTGATTTTGGAATTTCAAAGTGAGTCCAAGTTTAACTTAAAGCATTATTTTGAGAAGAGTTTTAAGGGGAATGTTAATGGCCCCAAATGTATTATTTTTACATTGAGAAAGAAAGTATTGTTTCAAGAAAATTATAAAGAGTTTTTCAAAAATATTTCAGTCAAATAAAGTGAAGTTCTATTACCCCTTAAAGAAGGTATAATTTTCACATTAAAAAGAGAGTACTATTTTCACAAAGGTATAAAGAGTTTTCAAAAAGATTGAGTACAAAACAGTTACCTCTTAAAGAGACTTTTTTGAGAACATATCTCAATCAAAGAGTATTTTACTTGAGAATTTATATATATATATATATATATAAAATATTGTCCTTATTTTCAATGAATAATTCTAGTTGAGGATTAGGATTATAATACTCTATAATGACATGAATGGATTTTGAAAGTAAGTGGAAAATGATATATGTAGTCTATGAGATGGATTATTACGGTCGGAAAAGAAGAGAGCGAAATTAGTTTGTTACATCCATTCTCCTGTGCACATTCCAGTTGAAGATGATTATTTGTAGAAGATGTGCATGTACTAGATAATAATTTTTCTAGTTTTCAGATCAATTTAGCTAGTTGCAAAACTACACCAATCAGAGATTTAGGAGACCAATTTTTTTTGGGTGGGAGGAGGGAGGGGTGCTAATGCTTCACTTTCAGTCCAATGAAAAAGAAAACAACCACCGCAGGATTATTTCAAGGTGGTGCTATAATATCATGGACTTGGTGCAACAAGATGAAGATACGATAAATAACAAGACTGAAAGTTCGAGCTCATTTTGCCAGATGATACCATGATACAACTGTCATCCTCTATATCAACATTTCACTATGACAATCAAACGTTCTTTGGAGTAAATTTTTTATATTATGTTATATGTTCTCTATAATAATATTTTACTATAGTAGCCAAAAGATAGTCAATACGAGTTAATTATGCATTTAGATTAGGAAATGCAAAATGTTGCCAGAAGTTAGATTAAGTCTGATGTGCTAGACCTCTTTTAGGTATGCTTTTTTATATATATTAATGAGTTAGATGATGAATATAAAATTATCGTTATTCTCAATGTATTTGATGGGTTTCCTGGTGAATATAAAATTGTCGTTATTTTCAATGTGTTTGATGAATATAAAATTATCATTATTTTCAGTGTGCTTGATGAAAATTAAATCATAGTTATTTTTAATGTGGACCGTTATTTTCAATGTGCTGATGACGGCTTACTTACATGTTGATTATAAAATTATCGTTATTTTCAATATTTTGATGAGTTACACGTTGAATATAAAATTTTCTCTATTTTCAGTGTGTTAGATGATTTACATTATGAATATAAAATTATTGTTATTTTAAATATATTTGATGAGTTACATGATGTGTATTAAATTGTCATTATTTTCAACCCCTAAACTACGTGGTTTTGGTCTGTTTTAGCCTAGTAACTAAATTAGAACTTACCCAGAGCAATTCATTCACTAAAATTCATCAAACTTAGAACGCAGAGAGGAGAAAGAGTTGACCTAACCCTTCCCAAGGACGCAACAACGTTTCTTCAGTTCCAACCCTGAAATTGAAGGATTTCTCCGTAGATTTGGTCACCAGGTATGTGAGATTTCACTAGTAGGTTCCTTTCATCCACTAGGTCTCTAGAATTCAATCAGATTCTTGATTCCCTTTATCTTATCTAGACCTAGGGTTTGCTTGAATGTTAGAAATTGTTGGGTTTTAGCTATTAGTATGATCCAAATCAGATTATCATATTGTTGCTTAGTTCCTTGCATGATATTCAGAACCCTAGTGGTGTATATTCGTTTAGTTTATGAATTACACTAGCTAGGCCAGTTTAACCAGATATACATGCCTCAAATATTAAATCTCATTATTAGTATTCCAATGTTGCATTTTCAGTTAGCATGTCAGAATCTCGAGCTATCCAGTTTATTTCAATCATGTTGTAATTTATACATTCTATTGGGAGTATGCTTAACACCGAGTTGGACTAGGGTCAGTCACCCTCATAGTCCCAGAACTACGTACCCCCGTAGGGTTATAAGTCCCCTTTGTGGGAATTACATTTAGTGATCACGCTAGTCATGCCTCTATACCCCTGGCAAGGTATATTGGGTCCTCTCGATGGGGCGTATACATCGGACACCACGTTTAGCTCACGTGGTTTTATGTCGGTTATTAGTAGCTCCCACAGTCAGAGTCTAGTGTATTGACCAGGTTCCCAGTTATATTTCAGTATTCAGTTTCAGCATGTTATGTACTTGGCCATTGCATTCAGTTTAGTTCATGTTCATCTTATATCATTGATCAGTATGCTTTATTCAGTTATGTATATATTGTTCATCTTTATTCTATCCTGCATGCTCAGTACCTTTCAAGTACTGACGCATACTCTGCGCTACATCTTCTCGTGATGTAGGTTCAGGTTCTCAGCATCCAGATCGCGCATAGATGGGTTCCCGATCTACAGTTCAGCAGCTTCAGTGGTGAGTCCTCATTCTTCGAGGACAATAGACATGTATGCTATTTCAGTCTTTTATTTTAGTTTCAGTTTTTATTAGAGTTAGCTGGGGACATGTCCTAGAATCTCTAGTCAGTTAGAGGCTTATTTCAGACATAGACAGATTCAACTTTAGCTTTTGAGTTATAGTTCAGTATTCTAAACTCTTTTTCAGTATTTATATATTCAGACTTAGATTGGGTATTCCCCATCGTGTAGTTTACCTCATGTCTTATGCTTCCACACAATAATTCTTTTAAGTATGCTTATGATATGCCAACTCAGGGTTAGCTTGGGGTCATTCGTGATCCTAGGTCCCGTGTTTACGCCAAGGGGGTAGCCTCGGGGCGTGCCAAAGAACTAATGAGAAATTCATTCAAGTCATCCGTAAGTTCTTTTAAGTGTTTGGTTAACTTCAACCGACCATAACTTTTACCACATAATGAGTTAGGTGGCCCATGAGGTATCAAATTGAAGATATTTGAGTCCTCTTTCCAACACCACTGAGTTTGCTAAAATTCGAGTCCGAATGAGGGATTTATGACCATTTGAGTGCAGCCTCTCTAAATAGGGACTTTTCACCCGAACTAAGGAGGGGTATTTTAGTCTTTTCCTTACTCCCACTTAGTCTAAGCGTGAATTATACCCAATTAAGGGTCTAAACTGATTAGACTCAGTTTAATTCATCCCCAAAACGTTTAGGGCTTTAGAGAGGAGGTTCAAGAGGAGAAAAGTTCAAGGTTTCAAGCGTTCATCCAAGATTTTGCCAAGAACCTAGTTCTTTGAGCTATGTAAGTTCTCATAGTATTGGTTTCGTTCACCCACATGTCAAACATGTGATTTTTATTCGTAATTTCATTCTTGAGGTTGAATGATTTGAGTTCTTGAGGTTTTAGCTTCATTCCTTGTTAATGGAGTCTTGTTGAGTTCTTGAGGCGAGGGTCTTGTGAATGAGTGATTGTTTTGGTTAGTTTTGAGTGGGTTTTCGATCTAAGTGTGTTTAGTATATGAATCTAAGAGAATTTGGAGGAAATCATTTGAATCTGAATGAGGTAGGGCTGGAAAATTGAGAAGGAAGTTCGTCGGGATTTTCTTGGCACTTCTTGCGGCGGCGCGCCACTAAGGCGCCAAGGGGGCTGGCGCTCCGTGCCTGCAGTGCACCAGAAATGGGGAACTGTAGTTGAGGGGCTGGAACCCTGCGCCAGGGTCACCTGCCTCCTTCCCCCTTCCGTCGTTCCTTTTGTCTGAGTTCTTTAAAACATATCTTCGCTCTTTTCTTGGTTTTAACTATCCAAACTACATCTAATCATCGAGAAATCCTATCGAATCTGATTTAGACCACTTTTCCACGTTCCTAGATGCTTAGAGTTTGAGAGAAGGGTTTCAAGAAGAGAAAAAAAGGTTTTCAAGCGTTCATTCAAGGGTTGAGAAATTTCGCCAAGAACAAGTGTTCTTTCGAGGTATGTAAGCTTCTCACAGTGTTGGGTTTGTTCGTCCTCACGCTATGCATGTAATTTCATTCATGAATTCATCCATTAGATCGTTTATAATGATTGAGTAATTCTTGTGTTTTACCCCATTCTTTAACAATGGAGGTTTTGAGTTCTTAAGGTGAGGGTCTTGCGAATGAGTGATGTTTCTTGATAGATTTTGTGTGGGATTTCACTGAATTTGTGTTGGCTTTATGAATCAAAGAGAGTTTGGAAGAAATCATTCGATTCTAGATGAGTTAGGACCTGAAATTGAGAAAGAAAATTCATCAGATTTCTGGGTAGAGGGGTGGGGCGCCGCGCCAGCCATAGTGCCCAAACTGCTGGTTAGTAGTTTGGGGCCTGGCGCGCCCCAAACACATCCCAGTAGTTTGGGGGTTGGCGTCCTGCGCCACTCAGTGCGCCAGGGTCGCTAGGTCCCTTACTCTTCCGTCCTTCTTTCTGTGTGTGTTCCCTCAAATCGTACCTGCGTTCTCTTCTTGATATTCACTCTTAAAGTCTTCATTAATCCTTGAAAGATCATACATAGTCTAATCACATCTCTTAAATTACATTTCAAATTAAAGTAAAGTTAAGAGGAAAGTTCAAGAGGTCCTTTTGAGTCAAATTTGAGAATCATTTTGCAATTAACTAAAGATTTGAACTAAGTCTTGAGTAAATGAGTATGAGAATAAGGAGAGTTGTGTTTCATATTTCAAAAAAATGAGTATAAGGGAACTAAGTAATCCCAAATGTAACACTTTTACATTTTCAAAGAGAGAAACATCTATTTATAAATGAGTTATGAGTTCAGAGAAGTTTCAGAGTATTACCTCTTTTAAGAGGATCTTTTGAGTAATTACCTCAAATTGAGAAAGAGTTATGTTTTAAACATTTGAGAATAAGTTATATATTATTGGGAGTAGTATTGAGCACTGATATGGGATGAGTTTAGACAACTCAAAATCCTCATAAACCATGTATGCCAACATCGGTAAAGGGTCATACTTTTTAGATGAATCCTTCTTGCTTTTAAGCATAACTTAGTGGATCCACATAGTTGAGGTGTTCTATACCCCGGCAAGGTATATGACAGTTCTTGCATCGTGTGAACGACACTATATCATCACGTCGCTCATAGTGATGGTTGTCGGTTAGAGAATCTCCCAAATAAGAGTAAAGAGTTTGTTATTGTATTTTTATACATTTTGAGTTGATATCTACTGTTTTAAAAGTTTTAAATATTGCATCTCTTATTGTTGCTTTCATATTGAGTTGAGTTGAGGTGGGTATTTCTTCCAGCCTTATCAGTTCAATTAACTATTGCTTTCAGTTTTCCCCTTACATGATCGTACATTCAATGTACTGACGTCATTCGACCTGCATCTTTTTATGATGCAGATACATATGTTCAGGGTCATCAACAGGTGCTCTGTTGATACTATTTGTATTCCAGTTAACTTTGGTGAGCCTCCTTGCTTTTCCGGAGGGTTCCACAATTTTATTTCATATTTGTTAAGATGTCGTGGGTCTTGTCTCGACATCTATCGTAATATTTAGAGGCTTCATAGACAGTAGTAGTTGAGGAGTCTTTCACTGTTTCCCTTTTGATGTTTTGAACCGTTGAGTTGTTTGCTTATGTTTATGTAAGTACTTTCAGACATTCATTGAGTTAAGTTGTTTTGAGATATTATGAGTTAAAGTTTGGTAATTGGAGTCCCCATTTTACTTGAGTAAGTCTTCCGCTAAGTAGTCAGACAAGACAAGGGTTCGCTTGGGGACTAGTGATGGTTCTCGAGTGCCGGCTATGTCTAGGGTGTAGGCTCGGGGCGTGACAACACCAAAGGGCAATCAGACAGTGAGAGGATCCACAAATCGAGAAATATAGCACTAACCAAAGTTGTAATACCATAATCAGTGATTCCATAATTGGGAACATCCAATTCATTAAGAAATCAACAATAGTTTGAAATTTTAACTAAGGTTGCATTGGTAACATGTCTGCAACCATCTTTGATCAGAGACTTCATAGATCAATCTTCTCTAACAGATGACAGTCATGAGCAATCTTAGATAAGCCTTCATCACCAATAGAAGACACATTCCACAAGCAAAGTTCTTTTAGAGTAGAGCAACCTCAAGCGATAGACTTGAGACCAACATCAATCACACCACAAAAAAGGTTGTTTCCCCGAATAAATAGCTTCGCTAAACCTCCTTGGTTGGCAGTTCCAAAGGCAATAGTAGCAAGTCTGACATCTGTTATTTTCTACCAACAAGGGACCTGACAAGCTATCCATTAGATTCTGCAATTTCATCCTTGCAAATATTGCTTAAAATTGTAAGCCAACGCTCGGAAACACAACCACAAGTACTTCTCTCTTGCCACTGGGAAGACATTTGAATACCTCAAAGAGGAATTTATCAGTAAGGATTTCAATAGAAGGATGATTCCACTTGGTCAAAATTTTCAAAAGTAGTAGTGAAAGAAATACCCTTCCCATTTTGCCCACGTGATAAAAGCAGAGATGTTTGTCTTGGACTTGGATGTGAAACTTGGAAGAAAGTACTATTTTTTGAAACCAGAAGATTAAAAATATCAAAAAAAAGATCATGTTCTCTTATCACCATCCTATATAAATTATCAGATAGGATGGTAATAAGAGAATAGGATCTTTGTTTGATGTTTATAATCTTCTGGTTTTCAAAAAATGGTGCTTTCTTCCAAGCTTCATATCCAAGTCCAAGACAATCATCTCTGCTTTTATCATGTGGGAATAATGGGAGAAGGATTTATGTCACTACTACTTTTGAAAATTTTGAGCAAGAAGAATCATCCTTTTATTGAAATCCTTCCTGATAAATTCCTCTTTGAGATATTCAAATATTTTTCCACTGGCCAAGAGAGAAGTACTAGTGCTTGTATTTCCAAGCGTTCAGTTACGATTTTAAGAAACATTAGCAAGGATGAAATTGCATAATATAATGGATACCTTGACATGACCCTTGCTGGTAGGAAATCACAGATGTCAGACTTGTTGCTATTGCCTTTGGAACTGCAAACCGTGGAGGTTTAGCAAAGCTATCTATTCAGCGAAACAAACATTGTTGTGGTATGACAAATGCTGGTATCAAGGCTATCGCTCGAGGTTGCCCTACTCTTAGAGAACTCACCTAGTGGAATGTGTCTTCTATTGGTGATGAAGGTTTATCTGAGATTGCTCATGACTGTCATCTATTAGAGAAGCTTGATCTTTTCCAATGCCCAAAAATAAATAAGTGTTTGTTGCACCTTCAATTTGTGTTAGCTCCAAATCATGTTTGATACACTTGATAAACCAAGACCAAGTATCCTTAGATTCTTTATTAACTACTGGCCATACTACAAGGTACATTTGATTATTTCCATCCTTGAAAATGCAAGTCAATAGTACACTTTTCATACACTCTTTAGAAATGCACCATCAAAACTAATTATCCATTTTTAGTGCTCCAATATAAATATAAATTCCCATAAATACCTCTATTCCAGGACTTGTATTCTTAGATATCCTAACAACCACAATATTACCTGGATTTGTAGACTTGAACTCCTCAGCATAATCATACAATCTAGAAAATTCCTCTGTGAAATCACCCATATGATCATTCATAACTTTTATTTTTGCTCTTCTACAACTTTTTTTTATACTAAAATACAGTCCATAATCCTTTTCTTAACAACCCTTGAATTTGATGGAGTCTGATTCTAGGCTCACTCATGATTCTGTCTTTGCAAGTCTTACTAATCCACTACAGAGTACATACTTGTTTCTTGTTCTCTTGCAACACTTATTGATAGGAAAATATGTCTCCTTTTCATTAGGTTTCAGTTTAAGGTTCACACCCTTCTGAATAGAGTAAGTTTGTAGTGCTTCTCTAAACTCAACATTATTCACAAAAACCATATACAACTGAAATAAAAATAAATTGGAAGTTGATTCAAAATAGACCTTTGTACTTGCATTCCTAGTTGGTGGATCCACACCCTTATCAGACTCAATATGATCATCTTCATCTTCACTAATATCACTGCCACGATCTAAGATATCAAAATACAGGTCATCCCCACCCAATTTTTCTTCATATCTTCCCCTCTTATTCTTATTAATATCTTCAAACCAGCATCTATACCTACATGACCAGAAGGTATCTCCTCTACATTTATTATAGCAGCTCTCTTTAGTAACTTGTTCTTGAATGTTTGACTATCAAGCTTCAACAAACTCATCATCCAAGTCACTTAAGTCATCAATGTTCTCATCAACATCATAAAGTGACTCTGAATTAGACTTTTCAACATATACATTTACATCAGATTCATCAGATGTTTGAAGGTGGTAGGAAGAAAAGTTATTACCTTAACCTTAACATTTATCATCATCTAAATCCTCTAAAGAAACCTCAGTAGAACCATTCTCCTTATTCTTTCCTTAGTCTACCTTATGTTGCTCATCTTCTTTTATATTTGTACCAACATTTTCATCAGCTGGTTGAGGGGAAAACAACATCAGCCCTAGCATTTATAACAATATATGAAGGGTCTTATCTTTTTTGGGAGTCAACAATTGGGCTAGTTGCACCTCATTATCATTCTCAACAATTAAAGGAGTACTAATTTGATGTACCACATACACATCAACAAAGTCCGCACCCTTTGAGTTGTTAATAAATCTTAACACATCAGCATCATTATTTGACATGTAATAACCACTTCTTTTGTAAACTTTGCACCCAAAGGTTTCAACTTTATTAACTCTCAATTCTCTAGCAAATTTATGGAAAAAAAACATGATATGTAGCTCATCCACATCTATTGCTATTTTCTCAAGATCACAAATTCCATTGGCATACCTGAGTTCTGGGTCTGATAAAAAACAACCTCAATAATGCATATGAAGTGTTACAGTTGTTGAAGCCATAGTGTTACCATGCCTGCAAAGTTAAAAAGAATAAATTATATAAAAAACCGATTTTTTTAAGTAATTCTTCATGGAATACAACAAAAAAGCTCTATAATAATAATCCAATTGGACCACTAACAAGAACGAAATCCAACACAATTGACTAAAAAGAAATTATTTCAGATGAATTTTACGAAAAAACTCTAGAATCTCAACATATTCACAACAAATGCCATTGATGCAGCAGCTTTACAAATTGCTATGATGCTTATATAATAATGTAACTAATCAAACTTCTTCAAAAAATCATACCATAAGCTCTACAAAAGTTCTAAGCCCTAAAACCCTAAAATAAAACAAAATCCAAAATCAAACACCAAAAAAAACTGCAAACCAAAGAGATATAACAATAAGTTAACAAACTTACAACTATAGAGTGAAATGTGAACACAAACACCTTAGAAAATCAAAAAAATTGCGTAATCAGTAATGGAATGGGGCCAAGGGAGAGTATGAGGGTCTTTTTGAAAATGAAAAAGAAAGAAATGGAGGCGTGAGAGAAAAATGAAATTATTTTTAACATTTCATTTCCTATGTAGCTTTTTTCTTCGTGGACGCGTTTGTAATTCACGTACCATTGGGTAGTTCAAAAAAAGGTTTAAAATGTTGTATTTCAGTGGGTTTCGAGGGTTCAGTTGGCATTGTCATGAGTAGAAGGGTCTAGGTGACAAATAAAGACAAGTACAGGGGCCTCCCAGACCATTCTGCCTTTTACTTAATGTCACGCCCGAGCCTACATCCTGGACGTGACCGATACTTGAGAACCATTGATGTTCCCCAAGTGAACCCTTAGCCTGGCTGACTACTTAGTGGAAGACTTATTCAAGCAATAATAGGCTTAAAAAATAATTTAGAACATTTAAACTCAAAACGACTACTCAACTAAAACTATCTGGATAATACTCAATAACATAAGTATAATAGTTTGCAAAAAACATCTCAGGGAAACGTAAATACTGAGAGACTCCTCAACTCTAGCTATCTATGAAGCCTCTATTATTTAAGATGAATATCGGGACAAGACCCACGACATCTCAAGACAACTTACTAGAACATACATGTGAAGTCCTCCAGAATGCAAGGAGGCTTACCCAAGCTATCTGAACTGCCAAGTGCTCTCAACGAAGAGTCTGTTGATGATCCTGAATACGTGTATCTACATCATAAAAAGATGCAGGTCGAAAGACATCAATACATTGAATGTACGAGTATGTATTATAGGTGAATGGATAAATAACTGGACTGATAAGGCTGAAAGAACTCTTACCTCAAATCAATTCAATACAAAGCAATGATAAGAGTTGAAAATATTTAAAGCTTCATAAATAAAAGATGTTAACTAATGGATGTATATAAAAATACAATAAAATACTCTTTACTCTTGTTTGGGAGATTCGCTTACTGACAACCCTCACTATGAGCTATGTCATGATACATTGTCTCACCCACACTGCTAGAACTATCATATGCCTTGTCAGGGTATTGAACACCTCAACATCATAAAGTGACTCAGAATTAGACTTTTCAACATATACATTTACATAGGATTCATCAGATGTTTGAAGGTAATAGGAAGAAAAGTTATTACCTTCACCTTCACCTTTATCTTCATCTAAGTCCTCTAAAGAAACCTCAGGAGAACCAGTATCCTTATTCTTTCCTTAGTCTACCCTAGGTTGTTGATCTTCTTTTATATTTGTATCAACATTTTCATCAGATTGTTGAGGGGAGACACATCAGCCCTCACATTTTTAACAATATATGGGTGGCTTTACCTTTTTGGGGAGTCAACAATTGGGCTAGTTGCACCTCATTATCGTCCTCAACAATTAAATGAGTTCAAATTTGATGTACCACATATACATCAACAAAGTCCCCACCCTTTGATTTGTTAATAAATCTTAACACATCGGCACCATTTTTTGACATGTAATAACCACTTCTTTTGTAAACTTTGCACCCAAAGGTTTCAACTTTATCAACTCTCAATTCTCTAGCAAATTTATGAAAAAAAAACATGATATGTAGCTCATCCACATCTATTGCTATTTTATCAAGATCACAAATTCCATTGGCATACCTGAGTTCTAGGTCTGATAAAAAACAACCTCGATAATGCATATGAAGTGTTATAGTTGTTGAAGCTATAGTGTTACCATGCCTGCAAAGTAAAAAAGAATAATTTAAACAAAAAAAGCCTAATTTTTAAGTAATTCTTCATGGAATACAACAAAAAAGCTCTATAATAATCCAATTGGACCACTAACATGAACGAAATCCAACACAATTGACCAAAAAAGGAAATTATTTCAGATGAATTTTACGAAAAAACTCTAGAATCTCAACATATTCAAAACAAATGCCATTGATGCATAACAGCTTTACAAATTGCTATGATGCTTATATAATCATGTAACCAATCAAACTTCTTCATAATATCATACCATAAGCTCTACAAATTTTCTAAGCCCTAAAACCCTAAAATAAAACAAAATCCAAAATCAAACAAAAAAAACAACTGCAAACCAAAGAGATATAACAATAAGTTAACAAACTTACAACTATAGAGTGAAATGTGATCACAAACACCGTAGAAAATCAAAAAAATTGCGTAATCAGTAATGGAATGGGGCCAAGAGAGAGTATGAAGGTCTTTTTGAAAATGAAAAATATAGAAATGGAGGCGTGAAAGAAAAAGGAAATTATTTTTAACATTTCATTTCCTATGTAACTTTTTTCTTCGTGGACGCGTTTGTAATTCACGCACCACTGGATAGTTCAAAAAAGGTTTAAAATGTTGTGTTTCAGTGGGTTTCGAGGGTTCAGTTGGCATTGTCGTGAGTAGAAGGGTCTAGGTGACAAATAAAGCCAAGTACAGGGGCCTCCCAGACCATTCTGCCTTTTATTTAATGTCACGCCCCGAGGCTACATCCTGAAAGTTATTGACACTTGAGAACCATTGTTGGTCCCCAAGCGAACCCTTAGCCTGACTGACTACTTAGTGGAAGACTTACTCAAGCGATAATAGGCTTAAAAAAATATTTAGAACATTTAAACTCAAAATAAATACTCAACTCAAACTATCTATAAAGTACTTAATAACATAAGTATAATAGTTTGCAAAAAACATCTCAGGGAAAAGTAAATACTGAGAGACTACTCAACTCTAGCTATTCTATGACACTTCTATTATTCAAGATGAATGTCGGGACAAGACCCACGACATCTCAAGACAACTGACTAGAACATACATGTGAAGTCCTCCGCAATGTAATGAGGATTACCCAAGCTATCTGAATTGCCAAGTGATCTCAACGAAGAGCATGTTGATTATCCTGAACACGTGTATCTACATCATAAAAAGATGAAGGTTGAAATACATTAGTACATTAAATGTACGAGTATGTAATATAGGTGAATGGATAAGTAATTGTACTGCTAAGGCTGAAAGAATACTTACCTTACCTCAATTCAATACAAAGCAATGATAAGAGTTGAAATATTTAAAGCTTCATAAATAAAAGATGTTAACTCATGGATGTGTATAAAAATACTCTTTACTCTTATTTGGGAGATTCTCTTACCGACAGCCATCACTATGAGCTACGTCATGATACATCATCTCACCTACACTGCTAGAACTATCATATGCCTTGTCAGGGTATTGAAACCTCAACTAAGTGGATCCACTTTACCTCTGCTCGAAAGCAATATGGAGTCTCTAAAAAGTATGATCTTTTACCCATGTAAGATGTGTATTAAGATTAAGATGTCATAATCTAAATGCACATCTGAATATTAAGATGTAGTTTCTAGGTATGAACACTGAATCATTAAGATTGTTTATTTTTAATATCTGAATGTGCATAAATTATTTTATTTTAGTATTAGGAATTAATCACTATATCAATAAAAGTTATAATCCAAATCAAAGATACCTTCTTCCAAAATATTGTTTCAAAAATAAGATTATAACCCACCCCAACAAAAAAATGATTCATTTGTTTTCTCAAGGAACTTTTTCTCAAGAAACAATGATAACTTCTTTGACAACAAACGAATTGTGAAAATAAGAGTTCTTCATAAATATCAATTCACCCAAGAATATTGTATATATTAAACATATTAGATAAATACTTGTAAAAGATTATGAAAACTTATTTATTCAAAAGAAAAAAAATGGTAGTTGGTTGGAAAAGAAGAGGAAGAAACTTGAAACTTGCCCAGAAAAGAAGTAAGGAAGAAGAGCATTTGTTTATCAAAGAATGATTATTATTTTAATAGATTCTGAATCGTATTAAGACTCATTTATCGATCTGATTTATTTACACCCATTAAGAGGTTTTGTTTTTTTAAAAAAAGAAACAAATGGACTTAATGAGTTGAATCTGAATGACTAAGATTCAAACCTAAAAACCAAACAAACTTAATGGGCTGAATCTGAATGATTAAGATTCAGACTTTCATTAAGTAAAAACAAGTGAGGCCTTAGTTCCCTTATTCTTTTACTCAAATCATGTTTAAGACTCTTTCTGAAAGCTCATCTTTTCTTTCGCAGAAAATCAGTTTAAGACAAAAATGATTAATTAAAAGAATATTCAATACTAACTTAGTAATAACTCAATAATAACTCAACAAATGTACCTTGTAGTATGGGCAGTAGTTAATAACGAATCCAAAGATACTTGGTCTTGGATATCAAGTGTATCGAACATGATTTGGAGCTGACACAAACTGAAGGTGCAACAAAGACTTAGCAGTAATTTTTGGGCATTAGAAAAGATCAAGCTTCTCTAACAGATGATAGTCATGAGCAATCTTAGATAAGCCTTCATCACAAAAAAAAAACACATTCCACGAGGAAAGTTCACTTAGAGTAGGGCAACCTCGAGCGATAGACTTGAGACCAATATCAATCACACCACAAGAAAAGGTTGTTTCCCCGAATAAATAGCTTTGCTAAACCTCCTTGGTTGGCAATTTCAAAGGCAATAGTAGCAAGTATGATATATGTTATTTCCTACCAACAAGGGACCTGACAAGGTATCTATTAGATTCTGCAATTTCATCCTTGCGAATATTGTTTAAAATTGTAAGCCAACGCTTGGAAACACAAGCACAAGTACTTCTCTCTTGCCACTAGGAAGACATTTGAATACCTCAAAGAGGAATTTATCAGTAAAAAAATCTATAGAAGGATGATTCCTCTTGCTCAAAATTTTCAAAAGTAGTAGTGATAGAAATCCCCTTCCCATTTTGCCCACCTGATAAAAGTAGAGATGATTGCCTTAGACTTGGATGTGAAACTTGGAAGAAAGCACCATTTTTTGAAAACTAGAAGATTAAAAACATCAAACAAAGATCATGTTCTCTTATCACCATCCTATATAAACTATCAGATAGGATGGTGATAAGAGAATAGGATCTTTGTTTGATGTTTATAATCTTTTGATTTTCAGAAAATGGTGCTTTCTTCCAAGCTTCATAACCAAGTCCAATATAATCATCTCTGCTTTTATCATGTGGAAAAATGGGAGGAGGATTTATGTCACTAGTACATTTGAAAATTTTGAGCAATAAGAATCATCCTTTTGTTAAAATACTTTCTAATAAATTCCTGTTTGAGCTATTCAAATGTTTTCCCACTGGCCAAGAGAGAAGTACTTGTGCTTGTATTTCCAAGTGTTCACTTACGATTTTAAGCAACATTAGCAAGGATAAAATTTCATAATATAATGGATACCTTGACAGGACCCTTGTTGGTAGGAAATCATAGATGTCAGACTTGTTTCTATTGCCATAGGAACTTCAAACCATGGAGGTTTAGCAAACCGATCTATTCAGGGTAAAAAACTTTGTTGCGGTGTGATTGATGTTGGTCTCAAGGCTATCACTCGAGGTTTCCTTACTCTCAAAGAACTTACCTAGTGGAATGTGTCTTATTTTGATGATGAAGGCTTATCTGAGATTGCTCATGACTGTCATCTGTTAGAGAAGCTTGATCGTTTTTTCCAATGGCCCAAAAATAATTGATAAGTGTTTGTTACACTTTGAATTTGTGTTAGCTCCGAAACATTTTTGATACACTTGATAAACCAAGACCATGTATCCTTGGATTCTTTATTAACTACAGGCCATACTATATGGTACATTTGATTATTTCCATCCTTGGAAATGCAAGTCAATAGTTCACTTTTGCATACACCCTTCAGAAATGCACCATCAAAACCAATTATCCATTTTTAGTGCTCCAAGATAATATAAATTCCCATAAATACCTCTATTCCAGGACTTGTATTCTTGGATGTCCTAACAAACACAATAGTTCTGGATTTGTAGATTTTAACTCCTCAACATAATCAAACAATTTAGTAAATTCCTCTATGAAATCACCAATATGATCATTCATAACTTTTATTTTTGCTCTTCTACAAATTTTTTTACTAAAATATAGTCCATAATCCATTTCTTAACAACCCTTGAATTTGATGGAGTCTGATGCTAGACTCACTCATGTTTCTGTCTTTGTAAGTCTTACTAATCCACTGTGGAGTACATAACTAGTTTCTTGTTCGTTTGCAACACTTATTGATAGGAAAATATGTCTTCACAATAAAATATCCAGTATTACCATCAATACCTCCAAGAATATGCCAAGGACAACCCGTCTTACACTTCGCCCTGATCCTCTCCTTTTCCTTAAGTTTCAGTTTAAGGTTCACACCCTTCTGAATAGAGTAAGTTTGTAGTACTTCTCTAAACTCAGCATTATTCACAAAAAGCATATACAACTGAAATAAAATAAAATTTGAGGTTGATTCAAAATAGACCTTTGTACTTGCATTCGTAGTTGGTGGATCTACACCCTGATCAGACTCAATAGGATCATAGTCATCTTCACTAATATCACTGCCAGGATCAAAGCTATCAAAATACAGGTCATCCCCAACCAATTTTCCTTCATATCTTCCCCTCTTATTCTTATTAATATCTTAAAACCAACATCTATACCGACAAGACCAGAAGGTATCTCCTCAACATTCATTATAACAGCTCTCTTTAGTAACTTGTTCTTGAATGTTTGAGAATCTAGCTTCAACAAACTCATCATCCAAGTCACTTAAGTCATCAATGTTCTCATCAACATCATAAAGTGACTCTGAATTAGACTTTTCAACATATACATTTACATCAGATTCATCAGATGTTTGAAGGTGGTAGGAAGAAAAGTTATTACCTTCACCTTCGCATTTCACTTCATCTAAGTCCTCTAAAAAAACCTCAGTAGAACGATTCTCCTTATTCTTTCCTTAGTCTACCCTAGGTTGCTGATCTTCTTTTATAATTGTATCAACATTTTAATCAGATGGTTGAGGTGAAAACAACATCATCCCTAACATTTATAACAATATATGAAGGGCTTTACCTTTTTTCAGAGACAACAATTGGGCTAGTTTCACCTCATTATCATCCTCAACAATTAAAGGAGTACTAATTTGATGTACCACATATATATCAACAAAGTCCCCACCCTTTGAGTTGTTAATAAATCTTAACACATCAACATCATTATTTGACATGTAATAACCACTTCTTTTGTAAACTTTGCACCCAAAGGTTTCAACTTTATCAACTCTCAATTCTCTAGCAAATTTATGAAAAAAAACATGATATGTAGCTCATCCACATCTATTGCTATTTTCTCAAGATCACAAATTCCATTGGCATACCTGAGTTCTGGGTCTAATAAAAAACAACCTCCATAATGCATATGAAGTGTTACAGTTGTTTAAGCCATAGTGTTACCATTCCTGCAAAGTAAAAAAGAATAATTTAAATAAAAAAACCTAATTTTTAAGTAATTATTTATGGAATATAATAAAAAAGCTCTATAATAATCCAATTGGACCACTAACAAGAACGAAATCCAACACAATTGACTAAAAAAGAAATTATTTCAGATGAATTTTATGAAAAAAACTCTAGAATATCAATATATTCACACCAAATGCCATTGATGCATAACAACTTTACAAATTGCTATGGTGCTTATATAATCATGTAACCAATCAAACTTCTTCAAAATATCATACCATAAGCTCTACAAAAGTTCTAAGCCCTAAAACCCTAAAATAAAACAAAATCCAAAATCAAACACCAAAAAGAACTGCAAACCAAAGAGATATATTAATAAGTTAACAAACTTACAACTATAGAGTGAAATGTAAACACAAACACCTTAGAAAATCGAAAAAAATTACGTAATCAGTAATGGAATGGGGCCAAGAGAGAGTATGAGGGTCTTTTTGAAAATGAAAAGAAAGAAATGGAGGCGTGAAATAAAAAGGAAATTAGTTTTAACATTTCATTTCCTATGTACCTTTTTTCTTCATGGACGCGTTTGTAACTCACGCACCACTGGATAGTTCGAAAAAAGGTTTAAAATGTTGTGTTTCTGTGGGTTTCGAGGGTTTAGTTGGCATTGTCGTGAGTAGAAGGGTCTAGGTGACACATAAAGCCAAGTACAGGGGCCTCCCAGACCATTCTGCCTTTTATTTAATGTCACGCCCCGAGGCTATATCCTGGACGTGGCCGACACTTGAGAACTATTGTTGGTCCCCAAGCGAACCCTTAGCCTTGCTGACTACTTAGTGGATGACTTACTCAAGCGATAATAGGCTTAAAAAAGAATTTAGAACATTTAAACTTAAATCTTCCCCTCTTATTCTTATTAATATCACTGCCATCAGTTTAAATGTTCCCCTCGAGGTTGCCTTATTCTCAAAGAACTTACCTAGTGGAATGTGTCTTCTGTTGATGATTTAGGCTTATCTGAGATTGCTCATGACTGTCATTTGTTAGAGAAGCTTGATCTTTTCCAATGCCCAAAAATAACTGATAACTATTTGTTGCACCTTCAGTTTGTGTTAGCTCCAAAACATGTTTGATACACTTGATCAACCAAGACCATGTATCCTTGGATTCTTTATTAACTACTGGCCATACTATAAGGTACATTTGATTATTTCCATCCTTGGAAATGCAAGAGGAAGAAACTTGAAACTTGCCCAGAAAAGAAGCAAGGAAGAAGAGAATTTGTTTATCAAAGAACGCTTATTATTTTAATGGATTCTGAATCGTATTAAGACTCAATTATAGATCTATTTTATTCAGACCCATTAAGAGTTATTTTTTAAAAAAAGAAACAAATAGACTTAATGGGTTGAATCTTAATGATTCAGATTCAAACCTAAAAACCAAACACAATTAATGGGCTGAATCTTAATAATTAAGATTCAGACCTCCATTAAGTGCAAACAAGTGAGGCCTTAGTTCCCTTATTCTTTTACTCATGTCATGTTTAAAACTCTTTCTTAAAGCTCATCTCTTCTTTCTCAGAAAATAAGTTCAAGACAAAAATGATTACTTAAAAGGATATTCAATACTAACTTAGTAATAACTCAATAATAACTCCACAAATGTACCTTGTAGCATGGGCAGTAGTTAATAAAGAATCCAAGGATACATGGTCTTGGTTATCAAGTGTACCAAACATGATTTGGAGCTGACGCAAACTGAAGGTGCAACAAAGACTTACCAGTAATTTTTGGGGGTTGGAAAAGATCAAGCTTCTCTAACAGATGACAGTTATGAGCAATCTTAGATAAGCCTTCATCACCAATAGAACACACATTCCACGAGGAAAGTTATCATAGAGTAGGGCAACCTCGAGCGATAGACTTGAGACCAACATCAATCACACCACAAAAAAGGTTGTTTCCCCGAATAAATAGCTTTGCTAAACCTCCTTGGTTGGCAATTCCAAAGGCAATAGTAGCAAGTATGACATCTGTTATTTCGTACCAACAAGGGACCTGACAAGGTATCTATTAGATTATGGAATTTCATCGTTGCGAATATTGCTTAAAATTGTAAGCCAACGCTTGGAAACACAAGCACAAGTACTTCTCTCTTGCCACTAGGAAGGCATTTGAATACCTCAAAGAGGAATTTATCAGTAAAAAATTCAATAGAAGGATGATTCCTCTTGCTCAAAATTTTCAAAAGTAGTAGTGACAGAAATCCCCTTCCCATTTTGCCCACCTGATAAAAGCAGAGATGATTGTCTTGGACTTGGATGCGAAACTTGGAAGAAAGCTCCATTTTTTAAAAACCAGAAGATTAAAAACATCAAACAAAGATCATGTTCTCTCATCACCATCCTATATAAATTATCAGATAGTATGGTTATAAGAGAATAGGATCTTTGAGTTGTTAATAAATTTTAACACATCAGCATCATTATTTAACCTGTAATAACCACCTCTTTTGTTAACTTTGCACCCAAATGTTTCAACTCTCAATTCTCTAGCTAATTTATGAAAAAACATGATATGCAGCTCATCCACATCTATTGCTATTTTTTCAAGATCACAAATTCCATTGGCATACCTGAGTTCTGGGTCACATAAAAAACAGCCTCCATAATACATTTGAAGTGTTACGGTTGTTGAAGCCATAGTCTTACCATGCCTGCAAAGTAAAAAGAAAACTTTAAACAAAAAAGCCTAATTTTTAAGTAATTCTTCATGGAATACAACAAAAAAGCTCTATAATAATCAAATTGGACCACTAACAAGAACGAAATCCCACACAATTGACTAAAACAGAAATTATTTCAGATGAATTTTACGAAAAAACTCTAGAATCACAACATATTCACAAAAAATATATTGATGCATAACATATTTACAAATTTCTATGATGCTTATATAATCATGTAACCAATCAAACTTCTTCCAAAAATCATACCATAATCTCTACAAAAGTTCTAAGCAACACCAAAAAAAACTGCAAACCAAAGAGATATAACAATAAGTTAACAAACTTACAACTATAGAGTGAAATGTGAACACACACCTCAGAAAATCAAAAAAAATTGCGGTAATCAGTAATGGAATGGGGCCAAGAGGGAGTATGAGGGTCTGGTCGAAAATGAAAAAGAAAGAAATGGAGGCGTGAAAAAAAAAGCAAATTAGTTTTAACATGTCATTTCCTATGTAACTTTTTAAAATGATTTGGAAAGTTTTGTGGACACGTTTGTAATTCAGGCACCATTGGGTAGTTCAAAGAGGGTTTAAAATGTTGTGTTTCAGTGGGTTCGAGGGTTCAGTTGGTAAAGTCGTGAGTAGAAGGGTCTAGGTGACAAATAAAGCCAAGTACCAGGGCCTTCTAGACCATTCTACCCTTTACTTAATGTCACGCCCCGAGACTATATCCTGGACGTGGCCGACACTTGAAAACCATCGCTGGTCCCCAAGCGAACTCTTAGCCTTGCTGACTACTTAGTGAAAGACTTACTCAAGCAATAATAAGCTTAAAACAAAATTTAGAACATTTAAACTCAAAACAAATACTCAACTTGGTGTAAAAGGGTCGGGGTTTAGGTTTAGAAGAGATGGGAAAAGTCTGAAATACCCTTACTTAACATTGTCGAACACGTCATACGGTTAATGTCTACGATATGTAGGAGTTCCTACGAGCCGTCCTGACCAACCGTAGAACCAACAACTAGGGGTCTATAATTGGACAACTTTCTACAGGTCCTTTCTACGGATCAGGAACCTTCTACGGTCCGTAGGACCCCTCCTAGAACTCAATGTCAAACTCAAAGTCTCACCAAGTCTGGATCACTCCTAAGAAACCCACCTACGACTCGTAAAACAAATAACAGCTCGTCATGTCTATCAGTAGAATAAGTTACTGAAACCTAAAGTCTCCACTACTTTCCACAAAATCATTCTACGGCCCATGGACTAGTCCACAGTTAGTAGAACCCTTCTGTAGACCTCAACCTTCAACTCAAGAATTTAAAACTCAATCTTGGTTCCTAAGGTTCCCTTCCTATTACCCGTAGAACCTTCTACGGTCCATAGATAGGTTCCGTAGAACCAGTCCTCAACAACATTTTCTGCAAAAAAATTTCTTTCCAAGTTCCGGGGTGATACAATTAAAGTGATGGATATTATTGAATTCATCTCGGAAGTAGCACAGACCAAATAAAACCAATATAGTTAACATGATTCAATTCAATTAAATTCATGAACTTGACACACATAAAAAAGTATCACTTATATATTTGTTTTTTATAATCAAAAATAATATTTACATATCCTGGCTGGTACCTTAGCATTTACATATGTAATTATAAGCACCACTTGCATTAACATTCACATATTGGGGAATTTGAACTCCCTCTGCAATGATAATGCATTATCCTAATTAAATTTTTGACTGAATTGTCTCTTCAACGAATTGGTGTTTAATTTTTATTTTTCTTTATTTCAAGTATTTAATTTTTGTTTTTATAACTTATTTAAAAAAATTGTGATGAATACTTATTTTTTACATAGATTAAGTATTATCATGTTATACCCTACATAATTTAATTTTTAAAACATATGTTTTATTTGGCATAACTTCAGTTGTTAAAAGGCAAAAATAAAGGTCAAACTATGTTAAAGGAAATTTGTGCAATTTCATGTTATATATATATATATATATATATATATATATATATAGAGAGAGAGAGAGAGAGAGAGAAAGAGATAGTCAAATGTCCCCTCAAGCTTTAACTGTATTTCCAACTACACACTTAATCTTCACGGGAGTCCTATTGACCCCCTAACCTTGTATTTTATATATTAGTTATCCCTTATACGTTGATGTGTCCAAAAACGTGAACTCACCTCCTCTAGGCGTAAGAAGAGAATTAAATGAACAGGTGGAGTCCAAATGAGCAATTTTTAATTATTTTTAGTCCAACGGTAAATAATTTTTTTTATTTAAGGCTTTCTTTTCTTGTTGAACACCAATTCATCTCTTTCTGTTTTCTTGTTGAGCACAAATTCATCTCTTTCTCTTTTCAACCATTTTCAACCATATTGAAGATTCAAAATCTTCCCCAATTTTATCTTCTCCTATTTTTTTCGTTTCTTGTGTTGTTAGGGTTAGTAATGGAAAATGCGAATTTGAATAAGCTATGCATGGAAGAATCAGACCCAATGCTCAAAGTCATAGTACGATGCAAACATGGAATTTTGTTGCATATGCAGACTTCTTGGTTGAAGTCAAATCCTAGAAGATGATTTTGGTCTTGCCCCTGCTATGGTGTATGTGATTTCTCTTCCATTGGTTGATTTTTTTGGGTTTAATTGATGTTAATATATTGTTTTGATTTTTCAGTCGAAGAACTGTAATTTTTTCTGATGGAGAGAAAGAAGAAATTGATCCAAGATAAAAAATTGTCGAATTAATAGTAACAATAAAACCCTAATCAAATATTATCATCAAATCAAACTTTAATCCTAATCAAGCATTCAGTTGGTAAAACCCTAACCAAGCATTCAGTTGGAAAAGAACTAACCTTAATCACAAGATATGAGAAGAAATAGTAAGTAGCCTTTCCAAGCAAGCTTTAATCTTCAAAGATGCACTCACAAAAATGGAAGATGGTGAAGACTGAGAGTTAGTTAGGAGATAATGGAAGAAGAATGAGGGGATTTCAATTGATTAAAGGTAAAAAGTAAAGGTAAAGTGTTTCCAAGACGTGTAAAGTCGTGGGGCCCACTAATATCTACCTTGACAACACGTGTATACTAACATGTTTATAAATTTGATTTATGTGGACACATCAATATAAGGGTTAACTTATATATAAAATAAAAGGTCCAGTGGGTAATAGGACTCCCGTGAAGATTAAGTGTGTAGTTTGAAATACGGTTAAAGCTTGAGGGGGCATTTGACCCTTCTCTCTCTCTCTCTCTCTATATATATATATATATACACACACACACACCATCAAACTAAAAATATTTGTGTTCATTTTCATTTTACTTAAAGTGATGGAGAGAAAATAACCATCAAATTTTAAAGATAAAAATTAAAGACCCCCGCACAATAAAGGTATTAGTATGAATAAACCCTCCAGAATACACCAATTTTAATGTGAGAAAAAAGAAGAGAAGAAGTCTAAGTTTAATCTGAATTGAGGAATAACATGTATATCTTTTATATACTCATTGATGGAAATAAAATTGAAGTTCCATTTTATTGGTATATCCCCATATGAATTTTATATTTAAGAGAATGAAAGCTCTAATAAGCTTCTCTCTAATTCTTTTTTGCTCTTTCTTTATTGTTTGGACAGCCTATACTCCCTCAATTTTCTCAATAATTCCCGCCCCATCATTTTTCCAAAATTAGAAAAAGAAAAATATATTACTCCCTTTGTCTCAATTTATACAACAAATTTTATTTTTTAGTCTATCACATACAAAAAATAAATAATATCCTTCTACGCCTACAAATTGTTTGATAGAGCGTATAAGAATAATAATGAATGGGATGCATTAGCAATGGTAGAATTATATCTTATCCACTGTTTGGTTTGATGTATTAAGAACAATTCTGTTTTTGACCATAATTTTACATGTATTAATAACTCTTGTATTATTAATACCATGATTTTCTTTGTATTAGTTACACACCCCTAGAATACATGATAAGATCTATAACTAATTCAAATGATTAAATAATACAATGACAAATACATGTATTATTTTCTCTAATACATCCTACTAAAGAAGCCTTTAATAAAGTGATTTATAGCCACACAAATGTCTAAGTTTGTTTTAGACCAAAATTTTTTAAAGATTTATATATTCTTTTTGAAATTTAATGTCAAGTCAAATGGTGTCACATAAATTTGGACGAATTGAGATGTACTGACAAATCTGAATGGTTGTAAGAACAAATGAGGTAAAAGCACCAAATACAATTTATATTTATAAGTAGATTCAATTCTCGCCTCTTAAATGTATCTACAAACTAGCCAACAGTTGTCTCTAGGAGTGGCAAACGAGTGGATCGAGTCGAATATAAGTAGATCGAAAATGAGTTAAATCAAAATGAGCAAAATACTCGACTCGACTCATATTTTAAATGGGTAAAAATGAGTTACCCAATGGATAATATAGGTATCCATATTTACCCATATTATTATAGGGGCCAAACCCATCGGTGTAC
This sequence comes from Solanum etuberosum, assembly GCA_029582245.1. Classification (NCBI taxonomy): domain Eukaryota; kingdom Viridiplantae; phylum Streptophyta; class Magnoliopsida; order Solanales; family Solanaceae; genus Solanum; species Solanum etuberosum. The sequence continues at coordinate 1,688 of JAJONR010001126.1, read as the reverse complement.
TAGAAGATATGACAGCGGAAGCATATACAGGATCACATAGCCTACCATTAATCTAGATGATGTATAAAATTTATGAATATGACTCACTAACCTGATGAAGCTTTCACAAAAGTCGTCCAGGTCTACGGCCTTCTACTTAAACCAGATTTTGCTTCAGTGGGCGCAGTATATTTTGTGATGGAAAAAAACAGATGAAAACAATTTGTGAGAGGCTGCTCCTTTTATCCACATTTCTCCAACTGATAGTTAGAAACGTGAGGGAGTCTTTCTCTCAACAAAAGGATTCTGCACATTTCAGATTTTGAAATGTGTCTAGAAGCACAGTTAAAAAAAATTAGTTTTAACTTCTTCTAGAATCCTTTTTTTTTCTCAAACTACATATATTTAATCTGGTATAGTAGGGACCACCGATTTAATAGTAGTGGCTTCAAATTATGGTATCAATTCGAAAATGAGTGAATTAATCCTACCATTATAAATTACATATTATTCCACCAAAAATCCGTAATTGCACTCCTCAGTTTAATTTTAAAATTCAACATTAAATCTTATTTAACTCCCCATGTTAGAATTACCGATATCAATCAATTAAATTAAATCTCTGATAATTTAATTCATTGATTAATTTAATCCTTTATTACTATGCTTAATTTATTTCATGTGACGGATATATATATATAATCCACCTGCAGGGTTTTGACATGAAAACTTATATGCAATCATAAAGGGGTATCATCAATCTCAAGGTTGAGACATGGATTCTATCAACTAATTATTATTTCATAAATATGATTTATTATCGTCCAATCTATCGGAAATATATTGACCCACGGTAGGGTTTCACCTTTTGACATATCAAGATGACAAATAAATTATATTGATCATAATAATTATATCAAGATTAAGATTATAAGTATATTTAATGATTCTAGAGAAGATATTATATAAATACTCAGAACATAAACAAGCTTCTCTACTTGGTCCGTTCAATACACACGAAAAGCATACTAGCACAAGAAGTTTGAATGAAACCACTCCCATAATCAAGATCAAATTATATCTAATATTGTGCTACAATCATCAAGATGTTTGTCCAACTTTATCTTCGATTGTGAACTTATATTTATAACTTATAAGGACTGACAATTTCAATCTTCTGTGTATGAGCCAAGAAACTCCATATTCTAAATTGTCTACTATATAAGTAAATGACACGAAAGTAGGCACAATGTGTCACGAACCGAGCCTACACCCTGGACGTGGCCGGCACTCGAGAACCATTGCTGGTCCCCAAGCAAACCCTCATCCTGGCTGACTACAAGCAGAAGTGTAACATCTCGAAAATTGAAATAACTAGGAAGAAGTTAAAAATTGGAAATAACCATTTTTGGAAAGATTATAAAAATCTGAAAATTTTGGTAAGTATGTTAAGTTGAGTTTTGGCCAAATTCAAACGACCATAACTCCTAGCTCAGGATGAGTTAGGTGTGTTTCCAGATATCGTAGGAAAGATCTTGGAATAATCTTTCCAACGCCGCAAAGTTTTCGCGATTCCGAGTTTGTATGAGTGAGATATTCCCATTGGAAGTTGGGTTGTTCAAATAAGGAAAGTCCAATCCGGATTTTGAAAGGGTATTTTAGTCTTTTCCTTACCCAATTATTTTATTCCGTTTTTGGTAATTAAGTTA